>APFE030202104.1:141651-173539 GCA_000404065.3 Pinus taeda
GCATTTCTGGAAACAATTCAAAAGCTACATGGAAACCCAAAGATTATTGTAAGTGACAGAGATCCCATTTTCACTGGAAATTTTTGGACATAATTATTTTCTTGTCTTGGTACTCAGTTAGCTCCTAGCTCATCTTATCATCCTCAATCTGATGGGCAAACTGAGATAGTAAACAAATGTTTGGAAGGATATCTTCGTTGCTTTGTATCTGATAAACAGACACAATGGGTCAAATGTTGCCTCTGGCTGAATGGTGGTATAGCACTTCCTTCCATACAACAACAAAAATGACCCCATTTATGGCACTTTATGGGTATCAGCCACCATCCATCACATCATATTTAAGAGAAAATTCTAAGGTTCAAGCAGTGGAACATCACATCCAACATCAACAACAAGTCCTCCAACTCTTAAAGGATAACCTCGTGTTGGCACAGAATAGAATGAAACAACAGGCAGATCAACATCGCACCGAAAGAAGTTTTGTTGTAGGTGATTGGGTATTTCTACGGCTACAACCATATAAGAAAATGTCCCTCAAGCAAGCTAAGAAGGATAATAAATTATCACCAAAGTATTATGGTCCGTACAAGGTGTTGCAAAATATTGGTACTATGGCATACAAATTGGAGCTTCCTGCAACTTCATGATTGCACCCACTTTTCTATGTTTCATGTTTAAAAAGGTTATAGGCGACAAGCTCCTAGTTCAAACAATATTGCCAGAACTTGATGAGGAAGGAAAAATTATATTGGAACCGGAAGCAGTCACAGAAACAAGAACTCGACAGCTACAAAATCGATCAATTTTAGAGCATCTTATCAAGTGGAAGAACTTATCCATTGAAGATTCCACATGGGAGGATGAAAATTTTATACAGAAGCATCCAAAACTACTCAAGAGTTGAGGACAACACTTTTTGAAGGAGAGGGGCATGTTAGGTCCCTATAATACTAGTGATTACCCCATTACTATTGTAGTTGTATCCCTTATTAATATTGTTTTTTTTTTTAACAAAGTCGGATACTTTTGTATTATAAAATTAGAAACATAGTTCTATTACATAGCTGTCGAAAGTTTGGGCTAAGAGGATCAAAACCGGGTGCGCAGACCCACTTTCCTCGTTTCTGCCTCTATGGTAACTGAAATTGAAAAGAGAACGGCTATATTGCCTAACAAAAGCGCCTCCTATGTAGCGTAATTTACATTGCATGGATTTTAGGGGAGTTTCTGGGTGACCGAGTCATCGGGGATGGGATCTCTCTTGGCACTAGCTTTAGTGGAAGCTGAAGCTTGGTAGCTCTGGGTGAGGGCTTTGATCTGTTCTATTGCTTCCTCTAAATGACTGCACCTTCCTTTCAGGCTTTCTATTTCTTCCTTCTGCTTCTCCAGTTTCTTTCGCTTCGATCTGCTGTTGGATTCATAGTCGCTCTTCAGCTCGTTGAAGTGCTTGACAAACCTGTTGATCATTACTGTGTGAGCCTTACACATTGTGCATTCTTTGTTGAAGAGTTGGTCCATGGGTTTGATAACTCGCTGTTGCGCGTTCTGGTTGCCTTGTTGATCCTCCATGTTGCTGAGCTGGTTGCAGGAATATGAGAAGCGAGAAGAGTGGTGGAAGGCGTGGAGAAGGGGATTAAAGAGGAGAGCGTTACAGGGGGGATGAATCAGAGGGGGATAGAGCGAATGGCGATGGAGGCTGTGGAGAGGGAATAGCGAAGCGATGGCCAAGCCTCTGGAGCTGTCCAGAAACCCAAAGTCAGCAATAAATAAGACCTCAGAACTAAAAACAACGTTTACCAGTAATGAAGAGCGAAGCTCTGCGTCCCTAAAGCAGTTGGCAGCTTTCAAGAGATGCCCCCGCTTGTAGATGTTGGAGAAGATGTCCCGGGCTGTATTGTTCCAGAGGACCAAACTATTGGTTGCTTAGCTTGGTGCTGGAGGCAGGGGGGCGGAGCAACTGACTCCCACAAACGCACAAGATGATTTCACCACCACTCTCGACGTAGACCACTCTTCCTAACTGAGACTGAAGGGGCGGTGAAGTTCTGAGGAAGCCGGATGGGGGGGAGGGGATATAAAGGGAGAGGGGAGTGCTTTCATGATGATTGAGCGGGATTTTTTTTGCTGCAGGAAACGAGGGAGGATCAGGCTTCAGATTTGAAGTGCGATCTCCAGGGTGGCTGAGGTGACACTTACCTAAAAAGTCAGGATAGGATTCATGAGGAGGGAGAGGGAGCATGGCGCTGAAGTTGAAGGAAGGGATAAGAGGCGACAGTGAGAAGATGGATGGAGGATCGGGGTGTGAAGGACCCATGCGGAGGTAGATTTTTTGACAAGTTCTAAGGGGGCTGACCTGCTGGCTTGACTGACAAGAGGAGATCTTATGGGATTGCCCTTTCATAGGTTCTGTCATCCTCACGGACCTGCCCTTGCTGCCTTTTGACTGCTTCGTTTGCTAGGAAATCCGCCTCTGCATTGTTTTCTCTGAGTACGTGTAAGAAGGTTATTTCCCCCATGTTTCTGAGATTGTCAATGATCCTTGTTCTTGTATTGTTGAGGCCTTCTTTTATGAATTCTTTACCTGTGGTCATGGATGATATGATGATGGCCGAATCCCCAAGGATGATAGCATTCCTCAATCCCCTTTTGGATAGAATTGTGGTGCCTAACAACAGACTGTAAGCTTCAGCTGCATTGTTCGAAGCTTTCCCAAGACCCCATTCATATCGGTAGATGGATGTCCCATTGTGATTTTTGATTATGCCTCTTGCTCCTGCTGCTCCGGGGTTGTTCTTTGATGCTCCATCAAAGAAGAGAGTAGGGTGGTTTTGGGCAAGGATCCATTGGTTTATCTCTTCTTTGATTCCCCTGAGCTTCCAGATGGGTTGCTTCTGTTGTGCTTTGTTCTTAGGGGGAGGATTCTGGGAGTGGCAAATGTTGAATTTATTAACCTTTTCTTCTTGAGCCCAGCTCGACTGGTCTGGAGTAGTTATGGAATTCGTGCTGACAGCTTTAGAGATGTTGGCAATTGTCTTTGCTATTATAGTGACCGTTTTTGGTTGTATGTTTTTGAACACATGGTTGTTCCTTGCAAGCTAGAGATTCCAGCATAGGGTGGCAGGGATGCACTTCCACACTCTGATTAGATTGTTTTTGCCTTTTCTTGGATGAGGGAAGTCTTTCTTCCATTTTTTCTGAAGGTTGTGTACCTGGTCGTATTTTCCTCGGACTTCCAAGGGGCTTGATAACTGATTCCAACAGCTCTGAGCAAAAGTGCAGAGGAGGAAGGAGTGTTGAATAGACTCCTCCTCTTCTCTACAGAAGCAGCAGATCGAGGGACCTTGGATTCCTCTCTTCCTCAAATTCTCGGCTATTATAATTTTCCCTTTTAAAAGGGTCCAGTTGAAGTGTTTTACCTTGGGGATGCATTCTGACTTCCAAGTGGCTATGTGGAGGTTCCAATTGGCTGTAGGATTTATGTTTTGGAGAGATTTATACCCTTCTCTGACTGAGAAGGACCCTCCACATGTATCCCAGATGTATCTGTCTTCTTTCTCTTTATTGATTGGTGCCAATCCAGAGAGTGAAGACTTCAGGTTGAGCCATAGGTCTTTGAGATCCTGAGGTAGATGCAGTTCTTTTCATTCACTCCATCTATTTTGATTCCATGAAGAGATGTCATACAGTGTGGTTATCTTTCGGTCTTCCATCCAGTCCTGCAAAGGCCTGAGCTCTTGAAGTAGATTCCTTGGATTGGAATTCATTATTTTGTCTGCCCAAATCTTGATGTTCTTTCCATTGCCTGGGAGTTTGGAGACATTTTATCTGAAATGGGGCAGAACTTTCTTAATTAAGCGCCACACCGGAGTGCAGGGTCTATCTACTATTGATTCGTTGAGGATGTTGGAGTTTGGGCCGCTGAGGTATTTTCTTTTTATTGTCTCCACCCACCACGATCCCTTTCCTAAGATGATCTTCCAAATTAGTTTGAGCCCCAGAGCCTGATTAGAGAGACTTGGAATTTTTATAGAAAGACCTCCTTTTTCATATGGAAGGGTGACTTGGCCCCAGTTGACTAGGCTGAACTTCTTTGTGTCCTGCTTTCCTCCCTGCTAGAGGAAGCTTCTCATTATAAGTTCCATATGTTTGTGGATGCTGGCGGGAGCCATGATTACCACATATTGGTAGATTGGGAGACCTGAAAGGATAGCCTTTATGAGGATAGTTCTGCTTGCTAGATTTAGCCAGGAGGCTCCCCAACTCTGGAGGAGGCCTCTCATCTTCTCTATATGATTTGTCCAGACCTCTGCTTTGATGTGCTCCTTTGCCAGAGGTAAACCCAAGTAAGAAAAAGAACTCCAGTTTCTTTGGAGAGGGATGTCTAAAATTTGGGATATACTTTGTTGAATCTGATAGGGTACGTTCCAGGTGTAGATTTTACATTTCCTATTGTTTAATTTGCCCCCGGATACCTGGAGGAAAGCATCCAGAACTCTTTTGAACCTCCTAGCCATCAAACTGGAAGCTCCCCCAATTAATAGAGTATCATCTGTGAATAGCGAGTGATTTATCTCCTTTATTCCTCTTTCAATGCATATAACCGTTATCTCTCTTTTGATATCCCTTATTAATATTGTTGTGCCCCTATTGTCCCCATATTGTTATTACTATGCCCCATACAATCCCTCTATTGTTATTTTGTGGCTTTATATTATTATTGTTAGGTCAGCTGGGTTATATTGTGACTCCTTAGACTCCTATATATAGAAAGGAGGTTTTGTCATTTGAATCATCCAAGAATTGTTCATTTATGTAATGTAAATTAGGTTTCCCCCTCGAAGAGGCTGAATTCTCTTTTCTATCTTTTTTTGAGCTGTTTTCATAACAAGGGGTGAAGTCCGTCATCAAACCTTGTGTTTCTCTTCTCTATGCCTACATGAATTATATGCATTATGTTCATTATTATTAAATTTCACATGAGAACTAATTCATGCTTGAAGGGACACTAAACAAACATGTTGCTTATGAAGACCCATTTTCATGCTTTCAAAGTGTCAAAACGGTCCTAGGTTTTGTTTCATTTGATTTTGGAAAGAGAGTAAGAAATCACCTATCCCACTTTTATATCAAATAGCATCACCTCTAACAAAATTATTGAAGAATGAAGCATTTTCTTGGACCAAAGAAGCAACCAAAACATTTAAGGAGCTTATAGAGGATATGTGTACAAATCCCATCTTAGCGACACCTAACTTAACAAAAATCTTCATTTTGGAGTCTGATGCCTCAAGCTATGCCATTGGTGCATTTTTTATGCAATAAGGAAGGTCCCTTTCCTTTTAAAGTAGCGAAATTAAAGTAAAGAACTTACCTTGCCCCATCTATGAAAAATAAATTTTGGACATACAACATGCATTTAAGAAATGTCATCCATACCTAATACAAAGACACTTCAAATTTAAAACAAATCATGATAATCTAAATTAATTCTTGGAGAAAAGACTATATTCATAAAATGGTTCACAAATATGTTGGGTTATGACTTTGAAGTTATCTACACAAAGTGAAAATAAAATATTGCGACAAATTCACTCTAAGGGAACATGAAGACACATATGATTACTATGTGTTATTTCCATTACACAATATGGCTAGGTTGAAGAAGCAAGGATAAAATGGAAGCAAGATGATATGATATTCAAGATCATTCAATAGTTATAGAATGACCTCTATGTACTAGAAAAAAATACATGGAAATTTTATTTTTTATCGTATCAATATTGCTTATACTTATGTAAGAATTATCAACTCAAATAGAAGGTCCTTTTAGAATTACACACTTCTCCTATCGGAGGACATTTAGGGTCCTTGAAGATATATCATAGGATCAAGAAATATTTTTTTGGGGTGGTCTTGAATAAGGTGTGAAAGCTATTGTGACAGAATGTGTGGTATGCCAACAAAATAAAAGATATATGATTAAGACCCTAGGGATCCTTTAGCCATTAGCCATATCAAGCTAGTGTTAGGGAGACATTTCAATGGAGTTTAGTACAAGTTACCTAAATATAAAGGATAAGAGTGTCATTATGGTAATGATAGATCGAATTACAAAGTATGCCCACTTTTTCTCTCTTTCTCATCATTCTAAAGCATATACTATGGAAGAAGCATACATGGAAACAATCCAAAAGCTATGTGGAATACCAAAGATTATTATAAGTGACAAAGACCCAATTTTAACTAAATTTTTTTGCACTAAATTATTTTATTGTCTGGGTACTCAATTGGCTCATAGCTCATGTTACTATACTTATTCTAATGGGAAAACTGATATTGTGAATAAATGTTTAGAAGGACACCTAAGTTTCTTTGCATAAGATAAAAAAACACAATGGGTGTTGGGGTTTGAATATGTTATATTATTCATTATATAAAGTCTCCATTCATAAGCCATATTCTCGCATTCATGACACTTTTCATAGCCATTATAACACCAACTTTCGTTAAATGTACCTCTTATACCTTGTGGTCAATTATGATGGATTTCTTATCTTTTTAATGGTTAAAATTGTTTTTAACATGATTTTATCAAATTATGGTTTAATAATGTCATTATGTGGCCAAGAAGCATGTTCAAATATGAATTTTTTTGTTTCTATACCATATTAACGCCAATTTGACAATTTGGTACTAGTTTCTACACCTGCACTCAATCTTGCACCTACATAAATGGAGGAAAACAATCAAAATTATAAAATATGATATTATTTTCAATAACATGGTAAATTAGGTACCACATGGGCCTAATATGTTGGTACATGCCTTGGAATATACCCAACTCACACGTGGGGATCCTAGCACATGATTTAAGTTACAACAAAAATGGATAACAATTTTGAAACTGCCATGTTACGCCTCAATTAAAGTGCATATGGTAGTGAATCTAAGAAATATGACACATGGGTTTTCTTCCCAGTATAGCGAGTTAGGTAATTATTAGATAATTTCATAAGATTCATTATGGGTTAGAAGATAAATGAGGTTCTTTGAGCCCAATTTGTAAAAAAATTCACAATTTTATGAGATTTCCAAATCATGCCCATATATGGGGAAAATGTAAAATTAATCACTTAATTGTCTGGAGAATGAATATAAATTATTTTAGGAGTCTAAAAATCATCATGTAATATCTCATATGTTTTTTGGGGATCAAAATCATGCAACCTTGTGTTGTAAAATCTCCATTTATTATTTCCAATGTAACTTCTAGTCAAGTAGATTAGATATTGGGGGATTGGTTTTGATCCACCCAAACCTATTTTTGCATGAATATTCAATCTCAGAAACAAAGCTAGAAATTTGGACATTAATTCTTCTGAAAGGGATTTCTATGGACAATTGGTTAAGAGTTTCATCATGGCAACACACATGAGTGCTACCTCTATGTAAGAGTTTTGATTTTTCCTTAATAAAATGTTGCTAGTTGTCAATTTTCATGCATATTCTTAGTATTATGACAATTTAGGTTTTGGTTGAATTGTACATGTATTAGTTCACTGAGCTCAGTATTCTATTTCCATATTTCTCTATAGATTTTAAGCTCCTTTGAAATGCTTTATGTATTTTTTTTTCAATTGAAGAAATCATGCTTAGAGTAGCTCTCAGATATACATAGTCCTGCCCTAGATTGGACCACAAGACCTATGGGGACAAAACCTCCCCACTTAACCATTGGATCATATCCTTAAGACTATGTATTTGTTTTTATTATCCTTTGTTTCTTTATTACATAAATCTACTCTAGTTTGGATCTAATGGGTTTGCATTATTTTGATTTGCTTTCTTGTAACATATGTGTGGATCCAATACAGGGAAGAATCATTCAAGGTTAAAGACACTAATGATATACTCTTGTAAAGTTGCATGAACACCCTCATGTGTGAAATATTGCAACTGAGGGCCATTATGGCATTAGTCGTTCCACACCTTGTGTTGATTCCCTTAGTGTTAATTTTTAATCATTTGATTATATTACCACTAGAATAATTCATTAAAGGATACTGAAACCTTAACAATATCTTCATGATATATCACACATAAATCCAAATGAAATATTGTGATATAAAATCCTTATATAACTAATTTTTTTTTTTATCTCCCAGTGATAGAACTTGTGGTGATTTTCTATTTGATTTTATTTATACCATAGTGTGCTTCACCAAAATTAGTTGTTAGTATAGGCTAGAATAGGCTCTAATCCTTCATTTCATGTTCTTAAATATTTGAGTCTTATGATCCTGGATTTGATAACTAAATGTTCAAATTAAAATACATATAAATTTACCAACATTTTCTAGTGTTGTTTTAGAGAAGATGCTAAAGGGATTATAACATAGTTGTTTTCTAAAGTTTTTTGTGTTATTCTAGTTACAGGAACAACTTGGGGGTGGAGATAATGGTAAGATGAGAGGTAAGAACCTGCACATCCACTTTTGGGGGATTTCTCAAAAGCCTCATTGTTTCATTCTTTTCTTTGCAAGTGTGTTTTTCTTTATGTTGATTCATGAAAAGAAGAGAATCCTAACCAAGGAAAATTTTAAGGATGGAAGTTTATCTTCAAGTTTAATAACTTTGGCGAATTTGACTAGTCCCTAATATCCAAATTTAAAAATTTTTGATAATAATTTGTAAAAATGTTTAGATTTCTAATTATTTATATTAGACAATATATATATATAATATTGGGTGATTTTTATGGTAGAATAATTTATATATAAAATTTGGTGAATTTCACTTTTAGAAAAATGGAAATTGGCATATCTTGTTTTCAGAAAAAGAATTGAATATTAGCCCACTTGCGAATATTAGCCCCTAAAATTTTCCCTGATCCTAACTTATGTGAATAGATAACTTGGTGACAATAGGGTCCTAGTAGCATGGTGGCACTTTGAGTGCATGATTGGTTTTCTGATATTTGTTTTAAGCGTGTTTCCTTTTTTTATAGTATTTTTAATGTTTATGGTACTGTAATAACTCCATACACTAATCCATGTGCAAGACAAGGATTATAAACCAACAAAGTAGTATTTAAGGATGATCAAGAGTGAGAAATAACTCTCTCAAATCCTAGAAACAACTGGGATCTTTGCTTCTCAGGAAGCAAAAATATTGAAAACAATCAAGAACTTATATTCTTCCTTAGAAGTGATAGAAGAATAAAAACTCCATGAACTACATCCACAAGAACATGTAGAAGCCACCTTTAATCACCCTTGCAAACTTGTCGAGGAAACTGAAGAATCATGGTTCACATCCAATGGAAAACAACCATTAGAACTTGAGATTGAAGAATTTTTGATATGCTTATTTACGAATCTTGTAAGAACACAAGATAATAATCATCTAATAGTAGAATATCTGCATGGCATGGTAAGGGGATATATGCTAAGAAAGTCAAATAAAGAGGTAAACTAAGAGCATTTTGATTTTTTTGAAAGTTGGTCTCAAGCAACTATAAGACCATATCTCTCCTTCTTTTTTCATTACTTCTTGACATCATCATCAAAATAATTGGTTATTCGTACACAGGGATACATTAACTACTATATTCTAAACTTGAGTATAAATACATTTTTATACCTATTACGCACATGGTTACATTGGAAATACTCCTACACTTGAGGAGAGGAATTTATTTTCTCAAGTAGAGTAGGATAATAAATAAATAAATACATAAATAAATAAATGTTGCATTTAATACTTAGTTTAGCTCTAAAATTCAATGCAACATGTTTCTCATTTTTTTGTATAAGTGGGAATGTTAACAGTTAAAAAGAAACTAGTTGAAAATGGGAGATCTATGTTCCTATAGTAGATTTCTTTTGAGGTTTCTTTCAGCTACATATTGTTTTAATGAATATTTCCACTCAATATTATTTTAAACAAAAACATGGTTCAATTACTACAATATTTCTCACTTATTATTTCTTTATGATTGTTAGACATGTTTCTAGTTTTTCTTTTCAGCAAAGTAAACTATGAAAATTATGTTTTGAATTTTATGTGAAGGTGATCTTCATAATGTGAGGATAATTTTAGTTTGGATGCCTAAAATCAATGGCAATGATTGCTTTGCAATATAGTTTGGTACTGTATACCAACTGTTTTGTACCATATTTCATCCAACTAGTACCCATAATTACAATTTCCAAAATTTTAGTACTCAATTCAGTACCAGTACCCATAATTAAAATTTCTAGAATTTTGGTACTCAATTTGGTACCAGTACTCATAATTTCAATTTCCATCATTCTAGATCTCATCATGAATAAGACCAAATATTCAGGGTACATCTCAGTTCATGATATTTAGATATTTTTCATCTTCGTGACCAAAATTGTTTTGCAAGATAAATCTAGATTAGAGGATCCTGCTAGTTTGGGACATTCAAATACTAGAAGAATATTTTCAAAAGTGGAAAAAACATCTTCGTCAACAACATGGAGCACTTAAGGGAGTATTTTATGACATATTTCCCTTTTCCTTAAGTTGTTAAAAATGATGTATTCATGCTTTATTATTACTTCTTTGTTTTAAGGTTATTATTTCACAAAGATGATTAAAAAAGTAGTTATTTTCATAGAAGTTTATTGAATGGTAATTCCAAGATATTCATAATTGATAAACCTTCTCTACTTTGGAATTTCATTTTATTTATTCACGTAGATTTATGATTATCAATACAAAATGTTTTCTCAAAATATAGTTACCAAAACATATTAAGGGGATTCAAACAAAGTTAAAAGGTCCACAAAATGATAACAATGAGAAAAAAACTTGAATACTATAACCAAAACACCAAAGCATGATATCCAAGCATTTTTATTAAGACTTGAAGAAAAGTTGATAAATTATCCACTCATAGTGGAACACTACTTTAAAAAGAAAAAACATACATGAAAACTACGATTGGTAGGACTTTAGGTGTCTTTTTTGTTATTCTTTTGGTTAGCCTCATCTATCTCACATTAAAAATGGCTCATTCATGATATGTTCTTTGAGTACCTATAATTACCTTATGCGTCCAAGAAACTATGCAGGTAATCAAATTCACTTTGAAAGGTATCGCCCTATGCCTTTAAGGGGATTTTTGAAGGCACTCCCCCATCTACCAATTGCAAAAGCAATGTCCATAATATAAACCTAAAATGATAGGAAACATGGCACTGGAGTCTTCAGTGTAAAATAGGCTTAATAGGTTAACCCATTGAGGCTATAGACACCTACTGGAAGTGATTATTGACCTATGATACCACTAGGAAAACCCATCAACTGCTATGGACGCTCACGGGCAATGTGACATTCTACCTAAATAAGTGTCAACCAAAATAGGGCTTTTGTCTATGTGTATGATGGTTACTCTATAGTGTTACAATCAAAAGGAATCATGTGTGGATTGAAGTCAAGGGGAAAAGATACTTTTTAATTTGTTGCTAAAGAATGGCCTTAGGGTAACCTTGAGTCCTCTATCATTAGTTTTTCATACTATATCTAAGATTTAGTTATCTTAGAAGTGGGACCTATGATTACAGGGAATTAATAAAACTCAACTCTAAAGCTTATATGTAATACTTGGATAACTATAAAACTTGGGATTTGGTTAGTAGTAACCAATTTTTCATTCAGTCATCGTTTGTTGTGATCATAAAACTCCTCCTAATTTTTTGTCTACAAAGAAGGAGAGCCCCATAAATTTATGAAAGCTTTCTTTTTCTTGAGCATCAAACTGTTAAGGATTGATGAAATCATATGTAATGAGTGATTTGGAATTTATTTCATGTTTAGTCTTGCATCATTTTAGTAAATCAAAGATAACTTAATTTTTTTGTTCAGTATTCATCTCATTAGTTCAATTTTTTTTCAAGTCCCTTTTTTGTACTAAAGCCATCTCCGTAGCCCTCCTTATTTCTTTAGTACCTCACCTTATTTGCCTGAGGACATGCAAAACCTCAAGCATGAGGGAGTGGCTTTTGGGACCTTTAGATTCTTTTCAGCATTTTGAGTTCATTCTCTCCAACTTCTTTCAGCAAATCATACCAACACTCATTTACCCCAACTCTTCTATAACATCCCAACTTTAAACATTATTCTTCCTCATGTTTAGCTTTAGCCGACATATACCATGTTCTATACAACTTGCATTATGTCATGTAGTGCAGATAAAAACTTAAAAGGTATACTTGAGTTAAAACATGTTTAAGACTCTTTAAATCATTAAGAATTTAATGAAACTTGCTGATTAACAAATTCTTATTCCATAAATCTTTACCTTTCTTAAACCACTTTCTATTCCAAATCCATCAATGTATTTTTAGGAAGACCATAAGAATGAAAAGAAAAGTATTGTGGTATGTGAACAACAAAGAAACATCTATAGTGTCTTCTCCTTGTACATCATAAATCATTCACAAAATTATCATTTGAATGCTCTCAATAAGAGGATGAAGCCATTGTTTCTTACCTAAGAAAATACCCATGGTCTTACAAAGTTTCTAAGTCCACAAACATTATCTTCATCATCACCTTATATCATCCACCATCCCTTCCTAGTCCATATCTTTCTTTTCCTCAATTTGTATTACTTTGTTGTAAAATATATCAAGTCTATCATGGTATGATGATTTAGCTTTAACCACCTGCACCAAAAAACAATGTCATAAAAATATGTAACAAGCAAGGGTTTTGTTTGCACGAGGGCATGCAACATCTTAGGCGTGGGGGAATGTTGGGCTCTAAATATGTCATATTATTCATTATATAAATTCTCCAATCATAAGCCATATTCTTGCATTTATGACACTTTCCATAACCATTATATCACCATTTTTTGTTAAATGTACCTCTTATACCTTGTGTTTAATTATGATGGTTTTCTTATCCTTTTAATGGTTAAATGCGTTTTTAACATGATTTTATCAATTATTATTTACTAATATGATTATGTGGCCAAGAAGCATGTTCGAATAAGAAAATTTGTGTTTCTACCAATTCAGTTCCAATTTGAGAATTTGGTACTAGTTTTTTCACATTCACTCAATTCTATACTCAATCCCGCACCTCCACGAATGGAGAAAAAAAGAGTCAAAATTATAAAATATGTTTTTCTTTTCCATAGAATGGTAAATTAGGTGCCAAATGAGCCTAATATGTCAGTACATGCCTTGGAATATACCCAACTCACACATGTGGAATCCTATCACATGATTTAAGTTACAACAAAAATAGGTAACAATTTTGAAACTACCATGTTACACCTTGATTTTCATGCATATGGTGGTGAATATAAGAAAATTAACACATGGGTTTTCTTCGCATCATAGAATATTAGTTAATTGTACTATTTTTTTCCTGAAATTCATTATGGTTTGGAAGATACATGAGGTCCTTTTGGCCCAATTTGTAAAAAAATGTATCATTTTGTGAGATTTCCAAATCATCCCCAAATTTAGGGAAAATGTAAAATCAATCATCTTAATTGTATGGAGAATGAATATCACTTATTTTAAGAGTCTAAAAATCCCCATGTGATATCTCACATGTATTTTGGGGATCAAAATTACCCAATCTTGTGTTGTAAAATCTCCATTTACTATTTTAAATGTAACTTCTAGTCAAGCAGATCAAAGATTATGGGATTGGTTTAGATCCACCCAAACCTATTTTTGCATAAATATTCAATCTCAACACAGAGCTAGGAAGTTGGACATTCATTATTGTAAAATGGATTGGCATAAATAGTTGTTTAAGAGCCTCATCATGACAACACACTTGACTGCTCCATCTATGTAATATCGTTGATTTTTCCTTATTAAAATGTTGCTAGTTCTCTAAATTTCATGTCTCTTTTTAGTGTTTTGATAGTTTATGTTTTGGTTAAATTGTAGATATAGTAGTTTACTAAGCTCAGTATTCTATTTCCATATTTCTCTATAGGTTTTATTGTCACCTATCATGCCATCTTATATTTGTGTCAAATGGTCCTATTTCTCATCCCTGGTGCAGAGAAGGACAAGTGTATTCTTGGTTGACTAAAAGGAAAACCAAAAAGGAGAGCTAAAAATCATAGCTCAATATCAAAAGGAAGGGCTAACAATCATATCGGGACCTGATATTAGAAGGACCGACAAGAAGCATATCAAGGCTTTTGGATATCATAGGTCAGAGCATAAGGGACCTTGATGGTCTATTAAAAAAACCAGACCCGAAATTGAATATCTGAGAAGACAGTCACAAGGAAAGCACATTAGAACCCGAATTTTGGAGGTTCGATCATTTTAGAACCTCAAGGATCAGAACCTCGTAACTATTTAAAAATTTGAGTTAAGTTATAAGAGTCAAGGTTGCCGAGAAGGGGAAATATAAAGGAAATCATCACAAAACCAAGGACCCCAGGGACCCTTTCTCTCTCCCCAAGATAGGACACATGGTAACAGGTGATTAACTTTGAGAATATGACAAGATAGATGATGTCAACGTGATGTGGTTGTGTGGTGGACACGTGGCAGTCGATTTTGACATTTTTGAGGGCCCAATGGGGAAAACCTAGGTGACACTTGTCACTACTAACGAGGCACCACATGGAGATGATGGCATCAACGTGATGTCATTTCAGAAGTAGTTTTGTTGGAGGATGGAGTTTTCATAACTCCTGCCAAATTTTTTTATAAAAAATTATAATCTAATGAAAGGGCTCTGATGTTAAGTGAAATTTGGTCATAAGGAATCATAGGACCAAGGATGTAGAAAGGGTGGAGCACCCATGTGCTAGGGAGAATATCGGAGGTCGAAGTTTTTAGAACCCATTTTAAATTTCATTTTGAAAAGGTACCAATGAGAATGGATTCTAATGTAGGAGTCACATGGTTGTGAGAGATCCAATGAACCTAGAGAAGAGAGAAGATTTAGCACCCAAGTGCTACGAACCATATTAGGATGTGAAAATGATAACTCGTGTGTAATTTCCTTTTGAAAAAGTTCTGATGAAAGGAGCTTCCAATGTGTTGTTGGAATTTGGTTACGAGGACTCAGAGGACCAAGGGAACATACTAAGGCCAAGCACTTAAGTGTGTTAAAGATCATTGGGAGAGGGAGAAATAACAATTTTGTTTTAATTTCAATTCGAACAACTTTTGATGAAAATAGCTTTGATGTGTTGATGCCTCATGGTTGTGGGAGACTGAAGGGAACCAAGGGCGAAAGAGGAAGTATAAAGAGAGATAGTTCTCTGACAGGAGCTCGAAGGATTTAGCACCCAAGCACTGAGCCGTTGGTCATGACACCTGATTCTATGGTGGATTTCCGATAAGAGAGCTAAGGCAAAATGAGTTAGGGGCATCAAAAAAATTTGATTTTGTAATGTTCATTTCAAATAAAGTTACGATGAATGAAGGCTCTGATACCGTAGCCCCTAAGTTCTATACCAATGGTTACAGGACGTCGTCTATGGTGAATAACCAATAAGGAACCGAGAATATAAGGGCATTGGGACTTTGTATTTTTGTGATGTCATTTTAAATAGAGTCACGATGTGTCACGACTCTGGAATTGCCTATGGTAATGTCACAGGATGTATTGGGCTCTAATAATGTACCACATAGATAATAAAGGATGAATGGGTCAAGAAACTCTCAATTTCATTCAATCACTAGTCAGTGCAGAGAATTCCCAACGTCACCTTGCAAAATCACAACCACTTCCAAAAGAGAATAATCCAATCGGTTAGAGGAAGAAAGTGACATGAGAAGTGGGAAGAAACCATTGGAGGAATATCACAACATAGGCATGGCTAGATTACCATCCCACTACTAATTCATATACTAGAGCCTGAGTCCACCTAATGAAGTTAGAGGAATCAACGTGGAGCTATTTTGCTGCGTCGATCATGACACCTCCTCTTTCTCATATTTTGTTAATTTTTGCATTTTTAAGAAAATAATCAGATATGTTATGTAATCATTAGGATAGCTAGAACATTTTCATGCTCATAAAATTAGTAGTTCAGATAGTTGTAGCACTTTGAAGATATTTTGTAATGTTTGCTTGGAATCTCTCCCTATAAAGAGGGTGGAAAAGCTCATTAGAAGGGTACTATATCTTCTAGTTATGGGGGTTCTATTCTCCTATCCCTGAGGCTGTTATGGTTTTGCACATTTTTGCCAGTTTGGGCCTACGATATATATTTCATTCTTGAAAAGTATTGAAGAAGTGGCTAGCGATTCCAAGCATTGGGATATGTAGTATGTGTTCTTCCTTTGTATGTCATTTCATATGTGTTTTTATTCTTCATAAATTATGTAATTGTAGTTGTCAGATTCACTCTTAAATCCTAGCATATTTACTTATGTTATGTTGTAGCAGATGGTACCTATGAAATTATCGATTTACCTATGTTATGTGATAGAAAATGGTACCTGCGAGATCATATATTTACTAATGTTATGTGATAGTAGACAATACCTATTAAATTACATATTTACCTATGTTGTGTGATAACATAGAGTACCTATGAGATATTGAGTTGAAAGCCTTAAAATGCGCCCCATAATTTATGCACTTCATTCCTTTTATCTTTTCATGATTCTATTGGAATTTGTTGCATAGTATTCTATGTTTATCTAGCCCTGTGCACTAGGTTAATCCCTTACATTTCTCCTTTCCATCTTTACTACAACGAAAAATTTAAGCTACATTATTTGTATGTTGACCACCAGACCTAAAATGTTTATTCTTGGGAATGATACATTGCTTATGTTCATCCTGGATCTACCTCTGTAAAAGGTAATTGAATTATATTTAAAATCATTTTACATTTATGTCTTGAGCAACGATGAATTATCTTCAAGAGACACTAAGATGTCCTAGGCACTGACCTCTCCTCAACTCAAGGGTTGTCTCTGGGAACTACAACATTCTCTGCCATTGTTGTTGGGGAACAAATCAAAATATTTTCCCTGGGTATGAAATTTTCTACATTCCTTCTGTCAGGTGAGTGAAGCAAGTGTGGTTTGGAGATCTCTCACCTTGGTGAATCGACTATTTACATCTTATTTTTGACCATCCTTGCTTTCAAAAAGACTCATACTTTCTTAACACTTCTTGAATGAAAATTTCCCCTTGAATTCGACCTTGAGATCTCTCAACTAAAGGGGTTTTCAAAATGGCTATTCCTACATTCTTTTCCAACAAATTTTCCCCATTAGAATTTTCTTCCATTGTTGGTTACCCCCATCATGTTCCTCCATTTCAAGAATGGTATGCTCATTTTACTAGATTCAATGGAAGCACTGATGGAAGCTCAAACCAACACCTTAATGGATTTCATGGATGCATGGAGCAACATGGTATTTTCATGAAGATGTGAAAATGAAATTGTTCATGTATTATTTGGACAAGGATGCTAGGTTTTGGTACACAACACTATTTGGTGGTAGCATATCTTCTTTGAAGAGATTTCACATAGCATACAATGATTTTTACAAAAGATTATATCCACCAGCTTCTTTGTTTAAAGATTGTTATGAATATTTCAATATTTAAAATATTTCCAAGACTAATGACGTTGTTGAAGATATCTGTGCATCTCAACTCTAAGAAAACATATACTTACATCAAGAAGCACTGCCAAACAATCAAGAAAAGGAAAAAGGAGATATTATTAAGCTACAAATAGACCCCCATAGATCATATTTTGTTGAACTTTATGGTTCTCCTTTATATGATTTGTATGACTAAGATGGAGAGTTGGGTGTTGCAAAACCACAACAGTCCCAGTAATGGGAAGCTACAGAAATTGAGGAAGATGACAATGGGGTTAACAAAGAGACTCTAATTTATGGTTTACATCCTTTATATGGAGAACAAGGTATTAGCATATGCCCGAGATAACCAAAAGATTAAAATGATTCTCAACAAATAAAGACAACCTCTTCTTCAGAGTATATATTAGTGGTTGTCGATTAGTTTTATTAGCCCATGTTTATAGCTACTTCTGTTTTTAAAGTTCAAGAAGCTAGTAATAAAGTTGATGAAGATTCTTTGATTTATGATTCATATGATTCAAAGGAGGATGAGATTGTTACATATTTTCAAAGGGATTTTCTTACCAACAAGTGGAGAGAATATTACCAACAAAAATTTCTTTAAGAAGAGCCCAAAGTTGAAGATCCAAGAAATGTTTATGACTGCCTTTGTAGAAATATTCCTACACATTGTTCAAGAAAGAGTGGTGGTTGTAGATTGTTATCATTAGTTATGTGGTCTACTAGCTGACTCTATAGCATCTTTCTTTGGTCAACAAAAGTTTTCAATTATGGGGTATGTATTAAATGTTTTATCTGAAAATTTGAAATGGTGCTTGCCTATTTTAATTGCTAATTTTATAGAGAGAAATGGAATAAATTCCAGTACTCAAACATTGAGATGGTATTATTGAAAGGTTGAATTCACTTCGGTGAATTGAGCCTTGGACATAAGTAGGAGTTGTACATAAATAAGCTCACTATGTGAGTGTTTAATTTCTAGTTTTTAGAAGACGTAGTTATTCATTTCAAGTATTATGAGGAGAGGACTCCCAGCAAATAAATTTCCATAGAGATTTCTCGTTTTACAGGTTCAATATATTTTTGACTCTATGCCCAATGGTGAGGGCTGTTAGTCTATAGGTTCTCAACAACTTGCTAGCAAGGCACTGTCCTAATTGGAGCTGATGTAGTCACCTGTCATACCATCTTAAATTTGTGTCAATTGGTCATAATTTTCATCCCTTGTGTCGAGAAGGACAAGTGCATTCTTGATTGACTAAAGGGAAAGCCAAAAAGGATAGTTGAAAATCAGAGGCTGATATCAAAAGGGAGGGCTGAAATTTAGGAGATGATCATATCGGAACCTGATATTAGAAATATCGACAAGCGGCATATAAGAAATTTGGCATATCAAAGGTCAGATCATAAGGGACCTTAGTAGTCTATTTGAAAAAGAGGACTCAAAATTGAATTGGAGCAAGAAGTCGGAAGTAAGGCACATCAGAACTCAAATTTTGAAGGGTCGATCAATTCGGAACTTCGCAGATCGGAACCTCATAACTCTTAAAAAAATTGAGTTATGTTATAAGTGTTGAGGTTGCCAAGAAGGGGAAATACAAAGGAAATAATCACAAAACCAAGGACCCTAGGGACCCTTTCTCTCTTGTCAAGGCATGGCATGTGGCAACAGGTGATTGGCTCTGAGAAGCTGACAAGGAAGATGATGTCAGTGTGACGTGCTCGTGTGGTGGACATATGGAAGTCAATTTTGGCATTTTTGAGGGACCAATGGGGAAAATCTAGGTGACATGTGTCACCTCTAACAAGGTGCCACATGGAGTTGATGATGTTAGCGTGATGTTATTTCAAAGGTTGGATTTTTGGAGGATGGAGTTTTTGTAACTCCTATCAGATTATTTAATAAAAATTTCCGATTTAATGAAGGGACTCCAATGTTAAGTGAAATTTGGTCATGAGGACTCAAAGGATGAAGGGCGTAGAAAGGGTAGAGCACCTAGGTGT
This sequence comes from Pinus taeda, assembly GCA_000404065.3. NCBI lineage: Eukaryota > Viridiplantae > Streptophyta > Pinopsida > Pinales > Pinaceae > Pinus > Pinus taeda. The sequence goes on from APFE030202104.1 coordinate 161,259, forward strand.
TATGGAGAATATCGAAGGTCAGAGTTTTTAGAACCCTTTTGAAATTAAATTTTGAAAAGGTACTAATCTGGAGTTTATCCAGGACAAAGAATTAAAGGTATTACGGACTCATGTGCATGGATGTGCCTATGTTACTTTATGCAATAGATTGATAAGATTCATGGCTTTAAAGCCAATCTGCTTTCTGACTGTTCATTTCTGCTTCCTGGTGCTTTGGTTCTCCTGCCTCTGTCCATTTGAATTCCCCTATTCTGCATCATCATCATTGTGTAACACTTCACAGGGAGGTGGCTACCTATTTCATAACGAACTAGGTGTGAGTTCTCTTGGAAATGTTTGAACTACTATTTTTTTTCGTTTAACTTTCAGATTGCCCACGAACATGCTTCCTCTGCCAACTCATCATTCATCCTAGAATTCAAGCCTTTATACAACTCGGCTTGTTTAACTCATTGAATCGAGTCATCCGTCAGATTGCATATCTGTTGTTGATCTGGAGCCTCTAGATCCTATGGTCTTCGTCCATATCGAGAAGGTAAGTTGCATGACATTTACTCGTCTGATGTGAGCGGTTTTCTCTCTTTTCCTCCAGACGCGTGGCACCCAATATGTAGCATCAGGTGGGACTCGGTTGAGAATGCTTACTACTCAAAGCCCTTCCGATATCCTGCCGATTTTCGTGTGGGACTCGCCTTCGATGGAAGCAGCGAATTCTGTACGATTTTTGACTTTTCGGTTCTAGATTGCTCAGGGATTTTTCTTCTTTGAGGGGTTTGCCCGACGATATGTGATTAGTGACTTGCATATCAGAAACCTCCCCCATTTCTCAAAATGACTTCTCATTTTGCTGTTTTATGGCAGTGTGCGTTACCATGGGCCAACGGTCTGCGTGCTTGACCGAGGGTCCTCTTTGCTTGGTGCTACTCACAATTTACAACTATTCAAGAATATTTTTGATAATATCGATCTTTGTAAGACTTTGAAGCTTTGGCATGAATTTTACAGAGTTATGAAAACTTAGAGAGTTCTTTAGGATCCAATTCGGATCACGACCTTGCCACTAAAAAATCTTTTGGACCACCAAACGTTGGTTTTTAAGGATCAGTCAAGTGAGGGTATAGATTCCTTGCTTGCCCAATTTATATCCATTTCGTACTGCTTGGTTTTGAACCTTTGAGTCCAACCCTCAGGTAGTCAACATCCCCCTTGCGTGTAGTTCTCACATTCCTGTCTAGAATTGTATCTTCTTGCAACTCATTGAGATATTTAGGTAACAGATCATCAATAGAAGGCAATTGACTCTGCTCTTCGAGATCTTCAATCAATGAAGGTTCAGATAATCTCAAGTTGTCTACATTAACAACTGAGTAGATGTGCATGTAAGTTGGTAAATCAAGGGGAAAAGCATTCTCACCAATTTTCTCAACGATATTGAAAGGTCCATACCTTATTGGCTTCAACTTCTTACCTTCACCTTGCATTTTGTCTTTGTTGATATACAGCCAGACTTGATCATCAACTTGAAAAATATGCTTATTCCGATGCTTATCATGCCTTGCCTTGTACTTGGCTTGGCTCTTTTCCAACTGTTCTTGTACATCCTGGTGAATCTATTGGATTTAATGAACTTGGTTGCCTTGTCCACATCACTGTGTTCATCAACTGCTATGTCTTTACCATAGACAAAATCCAAGGGAGATGTGGGTGTGAAACAAAAACATGTCTTAAAAGGAGATCTTTGTGTAGAATAATGTTTAGCTTGGTTGTAAGCATGCTGCACATAACATAAATGTTCATTCCAAAGCTTGGTATGCTTGCTGCGATACCCTCTAAGCAACTGGATCATTGTCCTATTGACCACTTCTGTCTAGCCATCTATTGCGGATGAAAAGCTGCGCTCTTCTTCAGTCTGGTGTCCATCAATTCCCCCAAAATTGACCAAAATTTCCCAACAAATCGGGTATCTCGATCAGATATAATGGAAGTGGGTAATCCAAAATGAACGCATTCACACTGAAAGAACAAATTTGCAGTTTTCTTAGCTATAATATGTTTGTTACAAGGTATTAGAATACACTTTTTGCTAAACCTATCCACAAAAACATATAAACAGTCATGACTTTTTCTAGATTTAGGTAGTCCCCCAACAAAGTCCATGGAAATACTTTCCCAGGGGTGAAAAGGAACTAATAATGGAGTGTACAAGCCTAGTTTTCTATTGTTGGGCTTTCTTTTAGCACATATGGTACATCCTCTTACATATCTAGAAATTGTCTCATGCATTTTTGGCCAATAAAAAAATCTTTGCAGCTGTGCAATTATTTTACTTATACTAAAGTGACCTGATATTAGAGAAGTGTTTGCTTCTCAAATTATCTTTACTCTTTCTATTTGAGGAATGCATAACTTTCCCAAATGATACAAGAGTTGGTCCTTAACATGATAATCCAATTCTTCTGCTTGTTTTCCATGACTTAAAGTTGCATATACATCTTTAGAATCTATATCTTGAGCATACTATTCAATATAACTTTCATGCAGTACTAAATTATGCTTAAGTATAGTGGATGCATTTATGATTGGTCTGGACAACATATCTGTAACTTTATTGTGTATTCCCATTTTATATTTGATGACAAGATGAAACTGTTGTAAAAAACCCATCCACCTATAGTGTCTTGACTGCTGCAAATTAGTTTGTGAGTGAAAATATTGAAGTGGTTGGTGATCCATATGTATAAATTTCTCTTTGCCCATTAAATAATGTTTCCAGTTTTTCGCACTTTGTACTAATGCATACAATTCTTTATCATATGTGGGATAGTTAACTACTACAGAATTAAATGTCTCAGAATTATAACATATGGGTTTACTGTGTTGCATCAACACTGATCCCATGGCATAGTCACTGGCATCAATTTCAATCTCGAATGGTCTTTGAAGATCGGGCAGTGCTAGTACTGGTGTTGTACTAATCTTTTCTTTTAAGGTTTCAAAGACTTTCTGCTGTTTTCCTTCCCACTGAAACACCTTGTTCAATCCTGTTAAAGCATGTAAGGGAGCTAAAATCAAGGAAAAGTTAGAAATAAACTTTCTCCAATACTGTACTGCTCCTAGGAAGATTCTAACTTTAGTAGCAGATTTGGGTTTGTGCCAGTTTATAATGACTGTGACCTTAGAGGGATCTATCTTCAAATCACCACCCCCTAAAATATGACCCAAATAATTCAGAGATGTTTTGCCAAATTCACATTTTGAGAGCTTAACATAAATATTCTCTTTTTTCAAAACATCTAGAGTCTACTTGACATGCTTTAAATGTTCTTCCCATGTCTTACTAAATATAAGAATGTCATCCAAATATACAATGACAAAATCATCAATTAAAGGTTTGAGTACAACATTCATTACTCTCATGAAAGTAGCAAGAGCATTAGTTAAGCCAAAAGGCATAACCAACCACTCATACAATCCCTGCTTTGTTTTGAAAGTAGTCTTCCTTGCATCTTGATCTGCAACTTTGACCTCATGGTAGCCACTATGCAAGTCCAACTTGGAAAAATAAACAATATTTTTCAACTGATCTAATAGATCATCTATGCGAGGAAGGGGATAACGATTTTTTATCGTTATTTTATTCAATGCTCGGTATTCAATGCACATTCCCCATGAGCCATATTTCTTTCTCACCAAGATAATTTGAGACCCACAAGGTGATGTGTTAGGTCTTATGAACCCTTTTTCAAGCAGCTCCTGTACCTGCTTCTTGATTTCTGCATTCTATAAAGTGGACAACCTATACATTCCGATGTTAGGCAATGGAGCATCTTGCTGCAAATTAATATCATGTACTATTTCCTTTTTGGGTGGAAAACCTTTAGGTTCTTGAAATAGTATATCATATTCTGAAACAAAATTTTCTAAATCAGCTTGTTGTTTAGCATTATAGCCCTCAAATACATTGGTTTTATTAGTTTCTTTTCCTTTACAACCATCAGTAAAAATTGTTTGCATGAATTTACAATTATTTTCATCTGCCCTGAGTTTATGAGAGTATAATTATTCTTGAGTTTATGAGCTCTTACAAATATTTGATTCCATATTTAATGAGTTGATACTTGTTTTTAGCTTTATAAAAAAATAGCTTTTCTATCATACAAGTAAGGACTTCCTAAAACAATTCCACATATATCCAAGGGAACAATATCTAACTCAACCTCATCTACAAATGCTGAGCCAAAAGAAAACCTAAGTTTACATTTTCTAGTCACTTGTAGTTGTGCTTTATCACATAACCAACCTAATGGATATGGCTTTTTGTGAGGTGTGGTTAGTAATCCCCACTTCTTTACAATTGCTTCAAAAATTAAATTTACTTGTGAGCCACTATCAAACAAAGTACCAGTCTTTTGATGCTTGGAAACAACTCTACTATGAAAAAGCTCATGCCTTTTCCTCTCATTTTCTTCATTGTCTGTAGATTGTGTAGAATTACTAGCAGATGCTTCAGAATTTTTACCTTTTATACCTATGGCTGCAATTGTTGTTTCATCTCCTGAATTTGACCCCAAATCTTTTTGAATAGCTACAACCTCTCATTTTCTTCATTGTCTGTAGATTGTGTAGAATTACTAGCAGATGCTTCAGAATTTTTACCTTTTATACCTATGGCTGCAATTGTTGTTTCATCTCCTGAATTTGACCCCAAATCTTTTTGAATAGCTACAACAGTCTTTTTCTTCTTTCCATCGTACTTCTTGGGTTTCAGCTCTGGATGCAAGATCCAACATTGTTCATCATCATGCCCATCCTTCTTACAGTGAGTACATGAAGATTTGGTATTTTGTACAGTATTTGTCTTCCTCTCTTTCCATTTTAGTTCTCTTTTCTCCTTATTCTTTCTTGCAGTGGGTTTTGATGATCCCCCAACTTCTAGGTTCACATTCTTGCCTCTAGCCTCTAGATGTGTAGCTTGAACAGATACCTCATATATGCTAGTGGGATTAAACATGAGAATAGTGTGCCTTAAGTAGCTGTGTAGACCACCTATATACTTGAGCAAAGTTTCAGGTGAGTCTAAAGAAATTCCTAGAATCAAAGATCCTTTCCTAAATTCTTGGGTGTAACTTTGTACACTTTTCCCTTTTAATTGTCGAAGATTTTTCCAACTCATCATGGATTGTTGCATATAAGCTAGTGGATATAACTATTTTTTAATTGCAGAAACAAATTCACTCCACACAGAAAGAATTTTACCATGCTTCTTCATGTTAGCTTGTGTCCTGCCTTCCCACCATACCAAGGCAATGCCTCCAAGGTGTAGGTTGTCTAGTTGAATCTTACTACTGTTTGAATCGATGCTCTGCACTCTGCAATAAACATCAATTTGTCTAATCCAATTATCTAGCTTCTCCGCATTCAACTCTCCATCATATATTGGTAAATCAAATTTAACATCTAATTTAATCAAAGATGTATTTTTTTTGTTTTTAGGACTACTGGTAGGTGTGGGAAGTTTTTCTTCTTTCCCTTTGCCTTTAGAGTGGTCATGGAGGAGAGATTCTTCTGCTCCTTTATCTCGTTTGGAGTTTGAGGCATATTCCTCTCTACCTTTCTTAAATTCTCTATACATTTCCTCCACCATGGCTATCATGGTCATGAAACTATCCATGAACTGAGGGACTGATTCCAAGGGATTTTCTTTTGACATTTTTCGTCTTAGGATAGACTTCCAACTTCAGAATTAGTTTCAACCAACTCTCCTTCTCCTAATTTAAGCTTTGATCTAGTTAGCATTCAATAATACAATCCAACACAAGCTTTTCTAACCTTAGTAACCTAATGCTCTGATACCACTTGATCTATAGTTTATCTTGAACAAAGAATTAAAGGTATTATAGACTCATGTGCATGGATGTGCCTATGTTACTATATGCAACGAATTGATAATATTGTGAAAAACATAGACACTAAAGTAGTTAGTGAAAACATAACAGGAAAACATGTAAACAAGATAAGTTTAATAAGGACTTCACCCAATACTCCTGGGCTACGTCTCCTAGTCCAACCTTCAGTGGTGGCCTCTCTATTATGTTTTCAAAGAAGATTTTTTACAACAGTGAGGTCAATTTGAGTCTCACTCAACAGATATAAATCAGTAAGACTAGACTTGGATCCCCCAAGTCTCTGAAGTACATAGACTCTCCTTACTGAAACTCGATCTCTATTGGTCAGAGTAGTATGATCCCAATCTGAGACTCAATACATGACAGACATTTATCGAGGATTTTGCTTGAACCTCTCAATCCTTCCCTAGAGTACACAATCTCTCTCACTCTCTTTGGCTCTATCTGGCTCAATGTTGCCTTCAGGTGAGCTTGACTCTGTTCTCTGCTCTTGGCTTTCTTCCTTAACTAAATCTCCATCCCTCTTGCTCCTCCGTCAGTTCATGGCTTTAAAGCCAATATGCTTTTTGACTGTTTGTTTATGCTTCCCAGCTGTTCTCCTGCCTCTGTCTATTTGAAATACCCTGTTCCATGTCATCATCATTGTGTAACACTTTACAGGGAGGTGGCCACCTGCTTCATAATGAACTGGGTGTCAGCTCTCTTAGAAATGTTTGAACTGTCATTATTTCCATTTAACTTCTAGATTGCCCACGAACATGATTCCTCTGCCAACTCATTGTTCATGCCAAACTTCAAACCTTTATACAACTCGTCTTGTTTACCCTGTTGAATCCAGGCATCTGTCGGATTGCATATCCGCCATTAATCTGGAGCCTCCAGATCCTACAGTCTCCGTCCATATCGGGTGGGTAAGTTGCATGACATTTACCCATTTGATGTGAGCAGTTTTCTATCTCTTCCGCCAGACGCGTGGCACCCAATGTGTGGCATCGGGTGGGACTCGGTTGAAACCACTTACCACTCGAAGCCCTTCTGATATCTTGCCGATTTTCGTGTGGGACCCGCTTCTGGCGGAATCGGCGAATTCCGTACAGTTTTTGACTTTTCGGGTTTGGGTTGCTCATGGATTCTTCTTCTCAGAGGGGTTTGCCCGACGATATGCGATTAGCGACTTGTTGCTAATCACATTTCAGAAACCTCCCTCGTTTCTCAAAAAGACTTCCTGTTTTGTTGTTTTGTGGTAATGCACGTTACCATGGGCCAATGGTCTATGCGCTTGACCGAGGGTCCTCGTTGCTCAAAGCTGCTCACAATTTACAACTGTTCGAGGATTTATCCAATAAGCTTGACCTTATAAGACTTTGAAACTTTGGCATGAATTTTACAAAGTTATGAAAACTTAAGGAGTTCTTTAGGATCCAATTCGTATTAGGTATAATTGAGAAGGGCTTCCATTGCAGACTGACACATGGTTGTGAGAGATCCAAAGAACCTAGAGTAGAGAGAAGATTTAGCACTGAAGTGCTACGAACCATATTAGGATGTGAATATCAGAACTCATGTATAGTTTCTTTTTGAAAAAGTTCCAATGAGAGGGGCTTTCAATGTGTTGTTGGCATTTGGTTACGAGGACTTAGAGGCTTAAGGGCATAGACCAAGGCTGAGCACCTAAGTATTATAAATATCATTGGGAGAGGGAGACATCATAACTTTGTTTTAATTTCAATTCGAAGAAGTGCCAATGAAAAGATATTTGATGCATTAATGGCTCAAGGTTGTTTGAGACTTAAAGGAACTAAGGGTGGAAGAGAAAATATAAAGGGAGATAGGCCCCCGAAAAGATCATAAAGGCTTTAGCACCCAAGCCCCAAGTCGTTGGTCATGACACCCAATTCTTTGGCGGAATTGCAATAAGAGGGATAAGCAAAATGTAGCTAGGAGAATCAAAACTTTTTTATTTCATAATGTTTATTTTAAATAAAGTTACAATTGATGAAGGCTCCGATATCACAACCCCTAAGAGCTATAGTAGTGGTCATAGGTAGTAGTTCTATGATGAATAAGCAATAAGGAGCTAAGCACAAAAGGGCATTGAGACTTTGTATTTTCGTAATGTTAGTGTAAATAAAGTTAGAATGTGTCGTGGCTCTGAAATTGCACTATGGTAATGTTACAAGATGTATTGGGATCTGATAATGTGCCAAAAAGATAATAAGGGATGAATGGGTTGGAAACTATCAATTTTGTTCAATCACCAATTAGTGCAAAGCATTCCCAACACCACCTCACAAAACCATGACTGGTTCCAAAATGGAATAATCCAAACAATTAGAGGAAGGAAGTGATAGATGGAGTGGTAGGAAACCGTAGGAGGAATATCTCAGTAGAGGCATGGTCGAATCATCAACCCACCACTAATCCATATAATAGAGGCTGATTCCACCTAACAAAATAAAAGGAATGGACATGGAGATATTTTGTTGTGTTGATCATGAAACCTCTTATTTCTCATATTTTGTTAATTTTTGCATTTTTAAGAAAATAATTGGATTTGTTATGTAATCATTAGGACAGCTAGAACATTTGCATGCTCAAACAACTGGTAGTTCAGAAAGTTGTAGCACTTTGAAGATATTTTTTAATGTTTGTTTGAACTCTCTCCTTATAAATAGGGAGGAAAAACTCATTAGAAGGGTTCTGTATTTTATGGTTTTGGGAGTTCTATTTTCCTGTCCCTAAGGCTAATTATGGTTTTACACATTTTGACCAGTTTGGGTGTATGATATATATTTAATTATTGAAAATTAATGAAAAAGTGGTTGGTGATTCCAATCATTGGGATATGTAGTATGTGTTATTCCTTTGTATTTCATTTCATATGTGTTTTTATTCTTTAGAAATTATGCAATTGTAGCTGTCAAATTCAGTCTTAAATCCCAAATTTACTTACGTTATGTTGTAGAAGACAAAAACTATGAAATTACATATTACCTATGTTATGTGATAACATATGGTACCTGTGAAATCACATATTTATTACTGTTATGTGATAGCGGGTGGTACCTATGAGATTATTGGTTTACCTATGTTGTGTGATAAAAGAAAATAACTGTGAGATATTGAATTGAAACACTTAAAATGCACTCCATAACTTTTTCACTTCATTCCTTTTATATTTTCATGATTCTACTACGATTTGTTGCATAGGATTTTGTGTATATCTAGCCCTCTACACTAGGTTCCTCCCTTAGATTTCTCCTTTCCATATTTGCTGCAACGACATATTTAAGTTTCATTCTTTGTTTGTCAGCCACCAAACCTGAAAATTCGTGGGAATGATACATTTTTTATGTGCATTGTGGATATGCCTCTGTGAAAGGTAATTGAACCAGATTTAAAATCATTTTACATTTATCTCTTGAGAAACAATAAATTTTCTTCAAGAGACACTAAGATGTCCTAAACACTAACCTCTCCTCAAATCGAGGGTTGTCTCTAGAAGCTACAACATGTTTTAAGTTCCTTTGAAATGTTTTATAGCTTTGTTTTTATTATGCTTTGTTTCTTTAATACATAAAGCTAGTAAAGTTTGGATCTAATGAGTTTACATTATTTTGATTTGTTTTCTTGCAGCATATGTGTGGATCCACTACAGGAAAGAAGGTTAAAGGCACTGATGAGCTACTCTCGTAAAGTTGCATGAACACCCTCGTGTGTGAAATATTGCAACTTAGAGCCTTTATAACATTAGTCATTCCACACCCAGTGTTGAAACCCTTAGTGTTACTTTTTAAACATTTGATTATATTTTCACTAAAATAATTCATTGAACGACATTGAAACCTTAGCAAAATCTTCTTTATATATCACATGAACATCCAAGTATGAAAAAATATGATCCAGAACCCTTATAACACTAAGTTGTTTTATCTCCCAATGATAGGCCTTGTGGTGATTTCCCATTTGATTTTATTTATCCCAAAGTGTGCTTTGCTGAAATTAGTTGTTAGCATAGGCTAGAATAGTTATGATATTACATTTCATGTGCTTTCATATCTAAGTCTTACAATCCTGGATTCGATAATTAAATGCTAGAATTAGAATACATATAATTTTACTGGAAATAGGTCAAATGGTTTCCTTTGGCATAATGGTGGTACAAGTGGTACAACATATCCTTCCATACTTCATCAAAAATGTCACCATTTATGGCACTTTATGGATATCATCCACCATCCATCATATCACCCTTAAAAGGGACTATAAATTCTACTTGAAAAGGGACTATAAATTCTCAAGTAGTAGAGGACCACATATAAGACCAATGAGATGTTCTCAAACTATTAAAAGACAACTTGGTTATGGCACAAAATAGGATGAAACAACAAGAATATCAACATCGCAATGAAAAAGAATTTGAAGTGGGGGATTGGATATTTGTGAGACAAACAATATAAGTAGATGTCTCTTAAGCAACAAAAGAAGGACAATAAATTAGATCCGAGGAATTATGGCCTCTATAAGGTGTTGTTGAGGATTGGAAGTACAACTTACAAATTTGAGCTACCTCTATATTCATATGTACATCTAGTCTTCTATGTTTCTTGCTTAAAGAAGATAATCAGTGGTGCTTAAAGAAGATAATTAATGAAAAGATCCTAGTCCAAACCATTCTAATAGAGAGTAATAAACAAGAGAAAATATTACTAGATCCAAAAAAAAAAATTGGAAACAAGGACTATGTAACTAAAAGATCGAGCAATTACTGAGTACCTCATCAAATGGAAAACCCACCAGTGTAAAAAGAGACACGAGAAGATGAAATTTTCATGCATAAACACCCACATATGGTCAAGTGTTGATAATAATGTTTTGAAGGGGAAGGGCATGTTAAGCCCTATAAGAGCCCCATGTTAACCCAAAAAACCCTTATTATGCCCTAGATCCCGAGTAGTTATATTTCTATCGTTATATTGTTATGTAGTATAGAACCCTTCATGGTCCCATTTTATTATAATTGCACCCTTTGTCTCCTATATATCTACTTAGAAGACCTAGTCTTAGGATGATCAAATATTGCCTTGTATATTGTATTCATTTCGAAAAAAGATTTCAACCTTAAAGATGATTGTAATTATTAGGTTTGTATCACTTTTTAAACACAAAAATCATAATAAAAATTAATGTACCAATAAATCAACGGTGGCCATGAAATATAGGGTTTATATTTCCTAATATGAAACTACTTAATTAATGCCTCTGAATTAATGTTAAAAAATACTATAAAAAGAATAATAAAGTCATATACGTTTTTCTAACATTTGCTTCAACAACACTATATTGTTAAAATTTATATTCAAATCTAGTAACAACCTCACATAAATAGCACATTTATATGCATAAACAAAACGTAAATTAACACATGTAACCTAAACAAGACACTCATGTTTATACACAATGTAATCATACATGAAAACAACACATAGTAACGTTAATACACATAAATATACCACTAACATATATAGCATAAAGAACACACTCATACATCTAACTGATTAGTTCCATACACTTAATTATGTAGTTAGTTATATAATAAGTAGAATATTCATAAACATAAATGACCGCTAACTAAAATGGCACATTCACACATGATGATTATAATTTATAGGAAAAAACAAAAAAAACTGACTTTCCCACTGTAAATCTTTTTAATAATAAATTAAATAATTAATATTCATTAATGAGTGGTATTATTTTTATAACTATAATATCGATTAGTGCGTATTTATAGAAACTTAACATTATATACTTAAATTACTCAATAAGTTCAATCTTAATAAAAAATATCAAAATATTACTTTCATATATGTATTTTCTATCGGACATGTTATCAAATAAATTTGCAAAGTTTGCAAATAACAAGGTACCAAAAATCAACTCTACTTTTTAAAAGAGATTGGTTGGACGTCACATTTTTTTTAAACAACATATTCTTGACACTTTACCATTTTCTAATGGAACATTTCTTTTTAAGAATGATAGCTTTTTCATGCAGAATTCTCAAAAAAGTGCTCCATGCAACATCAACCCTTTAAGAGCTTAGTTTTTAACACTAAATTGTCTAATTATTAAGTCAATGGATCACTATTTTTCAAATATTAAAATTTTTGAGGAGTTATCTTTATCTTCTCTTTCTTGAGATGTTTTCTTTAAGTGTTTTTCAGGTTTGTGTTTTTTACTTTTTTTTTTGTAATGAATTTTTTGTTTTTTTGGGATAGTTAAAAAGAAAAAAGGTCAATATTTAAAAGTTGGAATTTTCAATATATTTATGTATTGTTAATTAATATTTCAATGTAAATCAAATAATTGTCA
>APFE030202106.1:5914-24476 GCA_000404065.3 Pinus taeda
TAACAAGTCAAATTTTGAGTTTTATCTGAATATTAAATTTCTCTTGATCATGGTCAACCATGGTTGAACATCACGTTGTGCCAAAAATTGTATCGATATGAAAATCAATCATGTTCAAGAATAGTCAACCATGGTCCGACGCTACATTATAAGAAGGATTGTCTCAATATGAAAATTATACATGGTCAAACATGTTTATTTTAGGGTTTAAAATAATTATCTTAGGGTTTATATACCTTCGGTTTATAAGATTGATACCTTAGGTTTAATATTATTCCCTTGGGTTCATAATCCCTTCGGGTTTTATTATTGGTCCCTTAGGTTTATTATTTCCTTGGGTTTATAATGTCAATCCCTTATGTTTATTAATCTAAGGGTTTGACCATGGTCAAGCATGACCCAACATCACATTGTGACAAAGATTGCATCAATATGAAAACCAACCATGGTCAAGCACGTTTATTTAAAGATTTATAATATTAATCATAGGGTCTATATAATATTGGTTTGTATTATTCCCATGGGCTCTGTTGGAAATAATACTGAGAGGAGGGGTGAATTAGTATTATCAATTTAACAATTTTTCATTTCCAACTCAGATTCATATACGCTACTTCAGTTAAGGGAACCCGCGTGTAAATGAAACTATGTCTAATGAAACTAGCATATATCTAGTAAAATTATGATTCAGTTAATCCATTAAATGTTGATATTTAGTTAGTGCATCATAGCTTCATTAATCATATGAACAATAAATAGGTGCAATAAAATCGAACAAATCATCACCCACAAGAAGCACACATGAACACCATGATGTAAGCTGTAAACCCAATGTGGGTTAAAACCACCTGGTGTAATTCATCTCTATCTTCCTTTAATAAGAAACTTCCCTTAACAATATTTCTGTACTGGAGCAGTCTTATACCAGTACACAAGCTTCTACCTTCAGAGGGCTACAACCTTCTCTTGTTCTCCAGCTTCTCTTGGAAGGGAGCTACAACCCCCTTAGCTCTTATACTAGCTGATGTACTAGTACATAGGTGCCAACCTACAGAAGGCTACAACCTTCTCCTTCTTCCTCTAGGTACCACGTTTCATAAATTTTTAGATTGGATACTCATGGAAACCCAACATCATAATCGAAAGGCCATGTTTCATCTAATTTTCATACTGGACCCATCAATATCATTGAAGCACAAAATCAATCACCACTTGCATCATCAATCTTTGAATCACCCAATACGGAATCACTGAAACCCTGTCAACAAAATGCAGTCACCGGAACACAGAGCAGAACACAAAACTTCGCAACAATATTTAGAGCCAACTATATCATCAAAAATCATGCATCAAAGTGCATATGCTACATGGAAGTGTCGAACGAGCATGTATATGCAACTTCACCATAGCGAACCAGTATATATGTCATCAGTTACTTACTTATAACTTTGCTACACTTCCTGACTTCAGACATACCCAGATCATTACATATACAAGGATAATATGTATGTTAGCAACCAGATCTAGTCCATTAGATCACATAAAGATAATTCATTATGATCTTGATCCATTATAGATCTCATCCATCAACACTGAAGCTAAACATAATCAATCAATCTGAATATGTCGAATATTGACACAAGTAAATAGTCACCAGAAGTCAGAATTTGCATCAACAACCAGAATCACCTATAACTTCAAACATCATGGCTTATATGGTATACGCTATTCAGATGTATCTAACCTATGTATATATGCGCTTTTATCATAGTCAACCTGTGTATACATCTGTAAATATTCATTGATGATTTGTAGCTATTCCAAACTTGAGTTATACCCAGATCATAATATTTACAAGACATTACATGCATTAGTATACATATCTAGAATAAGCATGATCAAACCATATAGAGATGATTCATTCCAAGCCATAAGATCCCAATCCATCATTGGATCTTGTCCTCCATCTACCGTTGAGATTCTTCCTTGGCTCAGATCAAGTAAAGCATCATAAACCCATAACCTGCATACTAGATCTCACACTTCATCAGATATTCAAGACTTTTTCTTTGTTTTTTTGGCCTAATGATCTTCTCTTCCTTTTATAGTCTTAAGCCTTACTCAATACCATGGTCCAAAACCGCTTAGAACCAATACCTTGGTCTAAATACCTAGGGTCAATACCTCAAATCAAATACCATGGACCCAAAAACTTAGTTTCGGACATGTACGCACTTTTCTGTATGTTAATGTGCGTGTATACACATACACGACTTCTGCTCAATGAACCTGCATATGTACACAGCTTGGTCAAGGTAAACCTATGTATAACTCTTTTTCTTTCATTCTGTTAGCCTGAACTATGATTTAGTACTGTTAACCTATAGTACTTTGATCTTCAGCATCGAGGACAACAACTGTATCATAATGTTAACTTGCTGCACTGTGAACTGTCATTTCCTTTGAACTGCCCTGCATCACAGCTGTTAACACAACTACCATGTATTAATGTCACATCTGATAACTCTTGTGAGGATTCATCTAGTTACCACGTATAAGTGAGTTGTTCTGCTACAAGAGGGTTACCATCAAGTACAACACATTCATCATAATGCCAAGAATCTGCCCCTTTGGACTTGATGGCAACAACAACACCAAGTCACTCTCCCCCTTTGACATCAAGGGCAAAGGGTGGACCAAGATGTTCTCTCCCTTGAAATAGATTCTGCTATCCATACTCCTTTTGAGTACCTACTAAAATCTTTGATTGAGATCCCCCTTTGTACATGCCAAGATGTACCAATCCATCCAT
The DNA here is from genome assembly GCA_000404065.3 of Pinus taeda. Classification (NCBI taxonomy): domain Eukaryota; kingdom Viridiplantae; phylum Streptophyta; class Pinopsida; order Pinales; family Pinaceae; genus Pinus; species Pinus taeda. The sequence continues at coordinate 8,727 of APFE030202106.1, forward strand.
GCTCCCACTAAGCACATGTGATTCTACAAAAATATGTTTCAAGAGAATAACACGACTGTACAATTCAACCAAGTGAGTATGACCTTCCTATCACCGATGACTCATACATTCATTTTCCCAACCAAGTGGGGATAAACTTGACTCATCCACCCAACCAAGTGGGGATATACCAGATACCAATTATTTATACGAGACTGAAATATTACATCATCCTTCCCATGCATAGTGGGGGAACAAGTTACATCATCTGACCAAAAGGGTTTCATCAAACGACTACAATAGACAGAGACAAACTATTACCTCATGGGTCTTGATATGACCTTTACATCGAATGATATACATGATATTTATAATAGAGACCAAATATCTAAACAAGACCATGATAGTCATCAGCAACACAATGTATGATCTACTCCATAAGTATCTGTCAACACTATCCAAACCACCAACCTATATATGTCCATTAGTGTAGATATCATCAATCTGTGACAAGGCATGTCTGCATATAGATATCAACTCATCCTCTTCACTTCATCAAGATCAACTTGTTGTGTTTCCTTAGTAGAAAGAGACTTATCATAACCTCAACATATGTCATATATTCAATCATTCACATCATATCATCTGTATGTGAAAAAACACCATGGTCATCATCTACGATCATAACATTGTCATCAATAACAGTATGATCTTTCCACAAGAACCTTCAATATATCAACCATGTATCATCACTAGGGAACATCCCACATCTGACAAGTATTAAACACGATAATCAACATATGTGAGTATCAACCTATCATCATAAGGTAAGAACTCAAAGAGATTTGGTAATCCAAGTCTTTGAATAGCTATGTCTTCATGCGACCTGCAATAACACCATTTTCTTGGCCAACCAACAATATGCAACTTAAGTAATCATCCATGTAATATCCATAAAAAAGATATCAATATGTATCTAGCAAACCATGATCTTATGGTCATTTGTCAGGATTCATTGATATCATCAACAACAACAATCCTCAATTACTGAGAGCGAAGAACTATAGGAATCCTGCATCATAACTGAATAATATGATCTTTATGCATATGATTACGGTAGCATATGAGTGACTCATCATCAAGTAAGGAAGTTGTATATTCAAGCTTTGTACTTCTCCTTATCCTTATGAAGATCACCATGTAAGCAACATATATGCATCATTAGAGAATCAACGACAAATCTGATCTGAACACCAACTATGTAACCCTAAGAATCATATGAGATTTTGTCATGGACAACTCATAACCATATCATAGCAAGATGTATCATATAGCCATATAAGCATCATCACCAAGGACTTATAACCATAATGCCAACAATGCATTATTCAAATCATAAGCTCCCCTTGAACTTGTGCTTTTTGTTTACTATTAAATCTGATCATGTATATATTAGCAAGAAGTATCAAGGCATCATCATCATCAAGTTAGGATCAAAAACACTTCTAAACATCTTATGAGTATGAAGACATTTCCATACATCATCAGTAGATTATAATCATTATCAAATAAAGCAAATGATGGAATGAATCATATCATACCCTTTTTCCTGAGCCTATCCTACTGCTTTTCGTCAAACTAACATATACGCTACTGTGTAGTGACTAACTCACATACATATGCGACTTCTCTTAATGAAAATTGCGTATGATATTTACAACACTGAAGTTTCACACTTTCAGCTTCCTCTAAGTCTGTCATGTATGTGCATTATGTTGTGCCACCTCTTTCTAACTATACTTCCTTTTTCTTCCATATCTTCAAGTGTGATAATGTTTTCTCCTTTTGGTATGGTGCCCGTACTTTGTTTCTGCATTTCTTTGCTATATGTCCAAGATTGCTACATGCATAACATATCATATGTTTCATATTCCTTCTACAACAATCAATGGCTTTGTGACCAAACATATTTCTAGCAAAGCAATATCCCTTAAAGTACCTGGAACGCGATGATCTTTCTGTGTGACGGTCTTGAACCATTCTTATTCTACATCTAGCTAAAATATGTCCAAGATTATGACATTCATAACATTCAACATTACTCATTGGAGGAAATAACCGTTTATCACTTCCATAGTTAGGAACAAAAGATTTTCTTTGAAGATTTTCTTTCCTTGGTTGCTGTTGGGGTTGACCACTTATCTCCTTGTTGATCATTTTAGATTTCGCATTAGAGTTCATTGTCTTACTGTGTGAGCTAGATTCACCATCAATAGATTCATGAAAACCAAGACCAGTTTTGATAGCAGGAGACCTTTGACTACTAAGAATATCATCCAAGATCTTAGTACTATCTTGAAATCGTAAGAACTTATTATTTTCTTCTAATTTATCTTTTAGAATATTTACCTCAACCTAATGTTTCTCTTCCTTTTCAAGATACTGCTTCTTCATGATTCCTTAAGGTTTTCTTCCTTATTCCAATTGATGTCTTAATTCAAGAACTTCGTTTTCTTGTTTTTCAAGAGTTTGGAGTAGTTCTTTATTCTGATTATTTGGTTCTTCAAGATCTTCTTTTAGCGAGAGGATCTTAGCTTCAATACTTTCATAGTAACTGGATCTATCTCTGAGTTTCTTGATTGTTTTGTTCCTTTCATTTACTTCATTTCTTAATGATGTCACTTCATCATGCAACTTTTGACATTAATCTTCCTTTTCCTTGAATAGCTTCCTTACCTTGTTTCCTTCCTCTAATTGAGCTTTTAGTTTGGTAGTTTATTCCTTGGAGACACATTCCCTTTTGTGCAATAGATCTTGTTGATCTCTACTTTTTTCTGTAAGCCTTTTAAATTATTCCTCTATTTGATATCTTTCTTTCTCAGAAAATTTAGTTGTTTCGCTATCGCTTTCATCATTTTCAAATGGATGGAGAAATGTATCACCAAAGGATAACAAATTCATACCTGATAATTATTTTTCTTGTTCATCTTCATTCTGAGGTGATTCTAAATCTGAAGTGTTGCTTACACATACTCCCCAATATATTCTCCCACTGTCATAGTTCCTCTAAGATGTCTTCTTCTTCTTAGGAGCTTTATTCTTTAGCTTCTTTCCCATTGTTCTACGGATCTCCTTCAAGCAATCAAGCTTCTACCAAAGGACCTGCTCTAATACCAATTGTTGGAAATAATACTGAGAGGGGCGAGGTGAATTAGTATTATCAATTTAATAATTTTTCATTTCCACACTTAGATTCATATACGCAACTTGAGTTAAGGGTACCCGCGTGTACATGCAACCATGTCTAATGTAACTAGCGTATATCAAGTAAACTTATGATTCAGTTAATCCACTAAATGTTGATCTTTAGTTAGTGCACCATAACTTCATTAACCATATGAATAGTAAACAGTTGCAGTAAAACATAACAGATCATCACACACAACAAGCACACATGAACACCATGATGTAAGGTGGAAACCCAATGTGGGTGAAAACCACCCGCTGCAATTCGTCTCTATCTTCCTTTAATAAGAAACTTCTTTTTACAATATTTCTATACTGGTGCAGTCTTATACCAGTACACAGGCCTCTACCTATAGATGGATACAACCTTCTCTCATTCTCCAGCTTCTCCTGGAAGGGAGCTACAACCCCCTTAGCTCTTGTACTAGCCGATGTACTAGTACGTAGATTCCAACCTACAGAAGGCTACAACCTTCTCTTTCTTCCTCCAGGTACCATGTTTCATAAATTTTCAGACTGGATACTCATGGAACACAGCATCATAATCTGAAGGGCACGTTTCAACCAATTTTCATACTGGACCCATCAATATCATTGAAGCACAAAATCAATCACCACTTGCATCATCAATATCTGAATCACTGAAACCATGTCAAAAAAATGTAGTCACCATGACACAGAGCATAACACAAAACTCTGCAACAATATTCAGAGCCAACTGTATCATCAGAAATCATGCATCAGAGTGCATACCCTACTTGGAAGTGCTGAACTAGCGTGTATACACAACTTCACCAAAGCGAACCAGTGTATATGTTATCAATTACTTACTTATAACTTCGTTGCACTTCCTGACTTCAAACATACCCAGATCATTACATATACAAGGATAATACGTATGTTAGCAACTAGATCTAGTCCATCAGATCACATAAAGATAAGTCAGTATGATCCTGATCCATTATAGATCTCATCCATTAACATTGAAGCTAAACATAATCAATCAATATGAATATGCAAAATACTGACACTAGTAAATAGTCACCAGAAATCAGACTTTGCATCAACAAATAGAATCACATGTAACTTCAAACATCATAGTTTAAATGGTATACGCTATTTAGATGTATCTAACCTCCGTATATACGCACTTTTATCATAGTCAACCTGCATATACATCTGTAAATATTCATTCATGATTTTTAGCTATTCCAAACTTGAGTTATACCCAGATCAAAATATTTACAGAATGTTACACGCATCAGTATACAGATCTAGAATAAGCATGATCAAACCATATAGAGATGATTCATTCCAAGCCATAAAATCTCGATCCATCATTGGATCTTGTCCTCCATCTACGTCTGAGATTCCTCCTTGGCTCAGATCAAGCAAAGCATCATAAACCCATAACCTGCGTACTCGATCTCACACTTCATCAGATATTCAAGACTTTTTCTCTGTCTCTTTTTCCTAATGATATTCTCTTCCTTTTATAGTCTTAGGCCTTACTCAATACCATGGTCCAAAACCACTTAGAACTAATACCTTGGTCTAAATACCTAGGGTCAATAACTCAGATCAAATACCATGGACCAATACCAAAATACCATGGACCCAAAAACTTAGTTTCCGACATGTACGTGCTTTTCCATGCATGAATGTGTGTGTATATGCATACGCCACTTTTGCTCAATGAAATTGTATATATACGCAGCTTCGTCAAGGTAAACCTGCATATAACTCTTTTTCATTCATTTTGTGACCCTGAACTGTGAATTAATATTGTTAACCTATAGTACTTTGATCTTCATCATCAAGGACAACACTTGTATCATAATGTTAACTTGTTGCACTGTGAATTGTCATTTCCTTTGAACTACCCTGCATCACATCTGTTAACACAACTACCATGTATTAATGTCACATTTGATAACTCTTCTGAAGTTTCACCGAGTTACCATGTATAAGTGAGTTGTTCTGCTACAAGAGGCTTGCAACAAGTATACCACATTCATCATAATGCCAATAGGTTCAATATTATTTCCTTGGGTTTTTAGTTTTAATCCCTTGAGTTTATTATTATTTTGGTTTTTTATAATATCAATCATGGCCAACCATGGTCAACCACTCTCGACCATGGTACAACATCACATTGTGACACAACTTGTATCAATATGAAAATCAACCATGGTCAATCATAGTCCAATGTCTGAATCTGAAAAATATTGTCTCAATATGAAAATCAGTCATGTTCAATCACGGTCAACTATGCTCCAACATCACATTGTGATAAGGATTGTCTCAATATGAAAATAACCTATTGTCAACCATGTTTATTTAACAGTTTATAACATTTATCTTAACGTTTATATACCTTGGGTTTATAATATTAGTCCTTTGGGTTCAATATTATTCACTTGGGTTCATAATCCCTCAGGATATTAGTATTAGTGTCATGGGTTTATAATATCAAACATGGTAAACCATGGTCAACCATGCTCACACATGTTTTATAGAATCAATCATGGTGAACCATGGTCCAACGTTGCATTTTGGCAAAGATTGTCTCAATATGAAAATCAATTATAGTTATTTTAATAAAGATGGTTTTATTATTAATCCCTTTGGTTTATTGTTCCTTTGGCTTTATAATATCAATCATGGTCAACCATGGTAAATCATAACCAGTCATAGTCAACCATCGTCAACAATGGTTAAATGTGACATTGTGACAAAAATGTTCACAACATGAAAATTAACCATGGTCAACCATGGTCCAACATTGCATTGTGACAAAGATTGTCTTGATATGAAAATCAATCATGGTCAACCATTGTCAATCATGGTCCAACATCGCATTGTGACAAGGATTGTCTCAATATGGAAATCAACCATGGTCAACCATGTTCCAACGTTGCATTGTGACAATTATTATCTCAATATGAAAATAAACCATGGGAAATCATGCTCCAATGTCACATTGGGAGAAATGTTGTTTATATGAAAATCAATCATGGTCAAGCATGGTTAACCATGGTCCAACGTCACATTATGACAAGGATTGCCTCAATATGAAAATCAACCTTGGTCAACTATATTTATTTTATGGTTTATAATATTTATCTTCCAGATTATATGCCTTGTGTTTATAATATTAATTAGATTAATATTATTCCCTTGGGTTAATAATCCATTAGGGTTTTAGTATTAATCCCTTGGTTTTATTATTTCGTTGGGTTTAGTATTCCCTTAGGTTTATAATATCAATCCATTTACTTTATTATTCCCTTGGGTTTATAATATTTAACAATATATTTATTATCACAACAATATTTAATAATATTTCTTTTAATGTAAAGATTGTCTCAATAGGAAAATCAACCATGGTAAACGATAGTCCTATGTTGCATTGTGACAAAGATTGTCTGAATATGGAGATCGATCATCGTCAAATATGGTCAACCACGGTCCAACGTCGCATTCTCATAAGGACTATCTCAATATGGAAATCAACAATGGTCAACCATGTTTATTTTAGGTTTTATAATATTTACCTTATGGTTTATATGCCTTGGGTTTATAAATGTTATCCCTTTGTTTTATTATCCCTTAGCTCTATAATATCAATCCCTTTGGTTTATTAATCTAAGTGTTAATATTCCCAGGGTTTAATGTTATTCCCTTCGGTTTATAATCACTTGGGATTTTAGTATTAATCCCTAGGGTTTATTATTTCCGTGGGTTTATAATATCAATCATATTCAATCATGGTCAAGCATGGTCAACTATTTTTTATAAATTCAATCATGTTCTATCATGGTCCAATGCCACATTGTGACAAATATTATCACAATATGAAAATCATCCTTAGTCAACTAGTTTATTTATGGCTTATAATATTTATCTTCTCGCTTATATACCTTGGGTTTATAATATTAATCCTTTGGGTTTAATATTATTCCTTTGGGTTCATAATCCTTTGGGGTTTTAGTATTAATACCTTAGGTTTATTATTCCCTTGGGTTTATAATATCAATCCCTTGGGCTTATTATTCCCTTGATTTTATAATATTAATAACATTTTTGTTAACATAAAAATATTTTTATTAACATAAATACTATCTCAATATGAAAATCATCCGTGGTCAATCATGGTCATATGTCGCATTGGGACAAAGATTGTTCCGATATGAAAATCAATCATGTTCAACAATGGTCCAATGCTGCAGTATGACAAGGATTACCTTAATGTGGAAATCATCCATGGTCAGCCATGTTTATTTTAGAGTTTATTGTTAAGATATTCGAACACATAGGAAATAGATAAGTATAACTTGGTCTAGTGTAGAGTAAGGTAAATTTTGTTCCTTTACTATGTACTTTCGTAACTTACAATCCAACAGTCATGATATGTTTTAGACATGAAGTGGTATGACGGTTCATTCTCTCCTCGGTATTACTGACACTTGATCCATGGCTTAACACCTGGTTGGTCCATGACCTCTATTTAAAGAACATGGAGGGTCATTTGTATGGTGACCGTTCATGAGAGAAGCTTATGTAAATTTTAATTCTTTTATTAATAAATTGCCTGAAGTGGTCGCGTTGGCTCAGGTCATGGGTTGTTTCCCTCTTTCAGGGTTTTAACCACGTCAAGAATACTGGTGTATTGATTTGTGATATGTTTGTGAGTGGTTTCCTTTGGTATTCTATCTGAGGAACTTACCCTATAAATTCCTACATGGTATCAGATCTATTTGAGCGCCACATCCATTGGTGATCCAAATCGGAAGCCGGTACAACTGCATCTAGCTATCGTTTCCTAGATCTACTATTTATGACCACATTGGGGCCAAGAGGGCTGATCTATTGTGTTAGGAGCATCTGTTCCAGTGAGGGACCCCTTTCATTTCATGTTAAAAGGTTTTTGGTAGCCCTAGCTACGTCATTTTTAAGATCTGGAGATATACAGTCTTTATTTGTAGTTTTAGCTGTTCATCTCTCTATTTATTTCGGTTTACTTAGCTCTCTATTTTATTACCATATCTATTAATTTCATTTATGTGTATGCTCTTTGCCGCGCAAGTTTGTGTGATCTAGGAAAATCGGAAAGATAAAGGAAGGATTTTTCTAATGCGTATGCTCTTTTCCATCACGCCTTTGTGTGATCTCAAAAAATCAGAAACATTGAGGAAAATATTTAGTTTCCGGGGAAAGCTAACTTCAAGCCATAAGATTTGGTTTTTTTGTATGTCCGTGTTGGGTTTTGTGGTTTTTTTTTTGTAGGCAAAAATAGCTTTGTCAAGTAAGCACACAGCCCAAAGCTTAAGTGACTAAAAAAAGAAAGAAAAAAAAACCCTTCCTCTTTTACAAAAATTACTAACCTTTTAAGCTAGCTCACTTGGTCCAAAGTTACTTTATGAGAACAGAGGTCTTGGGTTCAAGTCTTTATTTGTGTTGAGTTACGTTTTCAAAGAGCACATCTAACTTATGCTTAAAGTTAATTTATGTAAAATTGTTCTCAGCCATTATAGAAAGCGAGTCACTTATAATTCTAAAGTCTCTTTATCTTTTATTTAAGTTACAATTTAGTGGGTAGCTCAGAAAGTTCCATTGTAAAAGTGACCTTTACATATTGATAAAAGTGAGTCACATATGTTTTTTCAAAGTGAGCTAATTAGATTAAGTTTGGAAGGGGGGAGGGGGGATTTTTTTTTAAATATAACATTATCATTCACTTCCGCACATTCATGCACTTCGTTGGCATCTTCAACAACTTTTCTTCAAAAAGCCATAACTTCTTCATATGGAAGTCATTTTGAGAGCCGTGTTTTTTTTAATCAACTTAATTTTTCAAGATATTTCCATTAGAACACTTAGTTTCAGCATCTAAAGCTTCAGTTTCTATTAAAATGGAAATTCCATACCAAGTTATTCTTGATAGCACCAACTACTTCCAATGGTGGTCCTAAATTGAGGATTTACTCAGAAGTAAAGGTCTTTACAAAATAGCCTCAGGCTAAGAAACTAAACCTAAAGATGAAGATAAGGCAGCCAAATGGGAAAATATGCAAGATCAAGCACGTGGGTTAATAGGGATGTCTATTTCTCTAGACCTTATATTTCATATTGCATAACTTTATACCTGTAATGAAGCAATGTAATATCTTACTAAAGTTTTTGGGATTAAAAATGAAATTATAGCCCATCAACTTAAAAATGAGTTGCTTACATTGGACCCCAATAATGTTTCTTCCATTGAAGATTTTTTGTCCAAGTTCAAGACCCTTAGACTTCTCTTGGAAGGTGTTAAGGTTAAGGAAGAAGATCGTAGCCTTATCTATTCCATTCTTACTAAGTTGGGACTAGCATAGTTTGTGCTTGTTTCCATATTCCATTCTACTATAAAAGCATTTATTTTCCAAGGAAAAGACTACAAGTCCCCCTCCTTCGATGCCTTTTGTGATTGTTTAATAAGAGAACAAGAAAAAGTCTTACATCTTGGTCTTCTTAATCTTTGAAACTCTTCTAAGAAAGGCTTAGCTGCCCAACAACAACCAAGTTCAAAGAATCCCAAGAAGAAGTATCCTAAAAGAATGGTCCTAAACCAAGCAAGGGTCCTAAGCAATTTTAGTCTCAAAATGAAAAATGATTTCAACAAAATGATAATGCAAATAAAAACAAAGGGAATAAGATTGATAATCATTGCAACTTTTGTAATTGAGATGGCCACTTAGAATTCAAATGCTTTAAGAAGATGAAGGACTTGGAAGCAACAATGAAGAAGCATAACATCCATTTGGAGCACTCTTAAACTTCAACTTCATCTTCATGAATTACACTTTTTGCATGTGGTTCTCAAGCATCTCAGTCTGGTTATGCACTAAATGTATCTTCTTCTTCTCATTCTCATGAGTGGCTCATTGATTCTAGAACTTGTTATCACATGGCCAAAAAAAAAGCCATGTTTTCTTCTTTAAATGGTTGTAAGACCAAAAATATATATGTTGGTGATGATAAATCTCTTAGTGTTGTAGGGACTGAAACTGTTCATCTAGACAATGGTCAATTTAATGATGTATTATGTGTTCCAACCTTATCCTGCAACCTTCTATCTGTATATTAGATAACTCATTCAGGTGAATGTAAAACCGTTGAATTATCACCTCATGATGTTGTAATTAATGACCTAAGAGATCCTAGACAGATTTTAGCTACTAGCATTGCCGATGATTCTACAAGGTTGTATAAGTTTAATAAATTTGGGTCATCAACTCTTCCCTTAGTATTTTTTTCTCATAATGATGAAGTGAGCAAACTTTGGCATGAGCAATTTGGTCAGTTAAAGTATTGCTCCCTTTAAAATTTATGTAAAGAAAATATGGTGACAAGTCTTCCTATGGTATCTTACAGAGATGGTGTTTGTTCCGGATGTGTACTCAGAAAACATCATCGGGATAGTTTTTAAAGACGTGCCTCTTGGCATGCCTCAGCCCATTTATAGCTTGTGCATAGTGATTTATGTGGTCCACTTCCGGTTGTTTCATTCACTGACTACAAGTATTTCTTAACTTTCATTAATAATTTATCCAGATGCACTTGGGTATACTTCCTAAAACTCAAGAGTGAAGTATTGAACATGTTCTTGGTCCTTAAGGCCTTTGTTGAGAAACAATCTGGACATTAAATTCTTAGGCGAAGATATGATAATGGCGGAGAATATGTTAACAACAAATTCATCAAATTTTGCACTGAGCATGGAATTCAAATGAAACATACTGTTTCATCTACTCCACAACAAAATGTTGTAGCTGAAAGGAAGGATCACACCTTAAAGGAAATGCCTAGTTGTATGTTTCGAGCTAAATGACCTAGTCTTAATTTTTGGTAGAAGAAATTAACTGTGCAAATTACATAGTAAATCACACTCCTACTAAGGTTTTAAATAATATCACTCGAGAACAGGCATGGAGCTCAATTAAACTAGATGTAAGTCACTTTCGTGTTTTTGGAATTGAAGCGTGGGCCCATATTCCAGATGATAAAGATAAAGCTTTAGAACCTAAGAGTGAAAAATGTATTGTTGTTGGATATTCTGAAGATGTCAAAGGATATAGACTTATTCCAGTTAAGTCCAAAAATGTTATCATTAGAAGAGATGTAAAGTTTGTTGAAAATATATTTGCCTACGAGCCTAATTCAGTGGATGTGCAACCTCTTTCTATCCCTTCTACTTCTGAAAATATTTCTTCTTTAGATGATGACAACGACGATGAAAATCCTCCCCCACCTTCTCAGGATCCTCCCTCAACTCCTCAACTTCCAAAATGGGTCTGTGGCACTCAGGATGCAGCAGGTGCTCTTGCAGGTGATCCTATAGATCGCTGACATACACGTTCTTAGTTTGATAGAGCCTCTTCTTTACTAGCTCAAGCTTCAGCGAATTATGATCCTGACACCTTTGCAGAAGCTTCAGGCCATCCAGGGTCGGAAGCAGCTATGAATGAAGAATATCATTCATTATTGGCAAATGATACATGGGATCTTGTTCCTCTTCCAAAGTGACGAAAACTTGTTAAATGAAAATGGGTTTACAGAACCAAGTTTGGACCAGATGGAAAAGTTGATAAACATAAAGCTTGTTTTGTTGCTAAGGGTTTTTCACAGGTTAAATGTATTGACTATACTAAAACCTTCTCCCCTATTTCCAAAATTAACTCTATCCACCTTGTTCTTTCCCTTGCTACCTCTTTCAAATGGTAAGTCCAAAAGATGGATGTTAAATCTATGTTCTTGCATGGGGACTTGCATGAAGAAATCTATATGGAACAATCTCATGGCTATATACAAACAGACTCGAGCCTTGTATGTCAGCTTAAGAAATCCCTTTATGGTCTCAAGCAAGCCCCTCATACTTGGTATGCCAAAATGGATAACTTTCCTTTAGATACCGGCTTTTCTAGGTGTCATTATGACAATACCGTCTACACCAAGAATGTGGGTAGTCTCTTATCATTCTTGTTTTTTATGTTGATGATCTTATCCTTACTGGTAGTGATCCCAACCTTATAAAGCATGTGAAGTCTAGGCTTACAAAGAAGTTTGAAATGATAGACTTAGGACACTTGCAGTATTTTCTTGGTCTTCAAGTCTTGCAATCCAAGGAAGGTATTGCCCTTTTCTAGTCCAAGTATGCCTATGATCTTCTACGCCACTTCAACATGGAAGATTGTAAGCCACCACCTTCTCCCTTTCATTCTAGAGCCAAACTTTCAATCACTTGTACTTCTCCTGAAGTTGACGCTACCTTATACTGTCAGGTTCTAGGGAAACTTTTGTATATGACCCATACTTGTCCTAACCTTTCCTTTGTTGTTGGCCTTATTGCTCGGTTTATGCAAAAACCGACATGAAATTCATTGGAAAGAAGCTAAAACAATACTTTGTTATGTTCAAGGTATAGTTCAATTCAAGAATCATTATAGTGCAGAAACATCTCCTCTATTGGTTGGTTTCACTTATTCTGATTCGGCTAGTGACCCTAATGATTAGAAGTATACTGCAGGTTATGTCTTCACTCTTGGTTCTAGACCTATTACATGGGCTTGCAAGAAAAAAAGTGTCATTTATCTTTCTTCAGTAGAAGCAGAGTATCATGGTGTTGTAGAAGCTAGTAAGGAAGCCCTATGGCTTCATCAGATTTTGGCAGAGTTTGGCTTTTAGCAACAGCATTCGACTACACTTTTACATGATAATGAAAGTGCCATTCAACTATGCAAAGATCCAGTCCAATATCAACACAACAAACACATTGAACTACACATGCACTTCATCAGAAAGCCCATTCATGACCATGTTCTTGAAGTGCAATATTTTTCAACCAATGATCAAGTTGCAGACATCTTTACAAAGGCCCTCACAGAGGCGAAGCTTACTAAACTTAGATTTATGGTTGGAGTTTAGGTAGTTGTCGCTAAAGGGGGATAGTCACTAATGCCACCTTCCTTCTCATATTGTGTCATATTTGTACATCCTTCAATCCTATCCCAAGTTGTTCTTAAGCAGGGATGTTAGGATATTCCAACACATAGGTAATAGTTAAGTATAACTTGGTCTAGTGTAGAGTTAGGTAAAATGTGTTTAGTTACTATGTACTTCTGTAACTTACAATCTAACGGTTATGATATGTTCTAGACATGAAGTGATATGATGGTTCATTCTCTCAGTATTACTGACACTTGATCCATGGCTTAACACCCAATTGGTCCATGATCTCTATTTAAAGAGCATGGAGGGTCATTTGTAGGGTAATCATTCATGAGAGAAGATTATCTAAATTTTCATTTTTTATTAATAAATTGCCTAAAGTGTCCGCATTGGCTTAGGCCATGGGCTGTTTCACTCTTTCAAGGTTTTAACCACGTCAAGAATACTGGTGTATTGATTTGTGATCTGTTTCTGAGCAGTGTCCTTTCGTCTTCTATCTGAGGAACTTACCCTGTATATTCCTACATTTATAATATTTATATTAGGGTTTATATGCCTTAGGTTTATAATTTTGATCCCTTGGGTTTATTATTCCCTTAGGTTTATTATATCAATCCCTTGCATTTATTAATCAAAGGGTTCATATTCCTAGGGTTTAATATTATTCCCTTGGGTTCGTAATCATGTGGGTTTTTAGTATTAATCCCTAGGGTTTATTATTCACTTAGGTTTATAATGTCAATTATGGTCAACCATGTTTTATAAATTCAATCATGGTCTACCATGGTCTAACATGACATTGTGATGAAGATTGTCTCAATATGAAAATTAATCATTGTTTCAACCATGGCCCGACATCACATTATGACAAATATTGTCTCAATAACATAATCATGGTAAAGCATGGTCTACCATGGTCAATCATAGTCAAGATTGGTACACCATGGTCAACCATGTTTTCTAAAATCAAACATGTTCAATCAAGGTCAACCATGGTCGAACATCATATGGTGACAAAGATTTTCTTGATATGAAAATCAACCATGGTCCAACATCGCATTGTGGCAAATATTGTCTCAATATGAAAATCAATCATGGTCAACCATGTTTATTTTAGTGTTTATAATATTTATCTTAGGGTTTATATAAATTGAGTTTATAATATTAGTTCCTTGGATTTAATATTATTCTCTTAGGTTCATAATACCTTGGGGTTTTAGTATTAATCCCTTGGGTTTATTATTCCCTTACCTTTATAATATAAATCATGGTCAACCATAGTCCAACGCTGCATTGTGACAAGGATTGTCTCAATATGGAAATCAACCATGGTCAACCATGTTTATTTTAGGGTTTATAACATTTATCTTAAGGTTTTAATTCCTTGGGCTTACTAATCTAAGTGTTCATATTCCTAGGGTACAATGTTATTCTCTTAGGTATATAATCCCATGCAATCATAGCCAACCATGGTCAACCATGGTCAAATGTCACATTGTGACAAATATTGTCTTGATATGCGAATTAACCACTATCAACCATGGTCCAATGTCTGAGTGTGACAAAGATTCTTTGGATTTGAAAATTAATCATTATCAAGCATGATCAACCATCGTCAACCATGGTTGAATGTTACATTATGATCAGGATTGTTTCAATATGAAAATTAACCATCATTAATGATGACCAACCATGTTTATTTTAGCGTTCATATTCATAGGGTTTAATATTATTCTCTTGGGTTTAAAATTATTCCCTTGTGTTTATAGCCCTTGGGTTTTTAGTATCAATAATATCAATAATCCTTGCTTTTATAATATTAATTTGAACGAACTATAATAATTATCCCTAAGGTTTAATACCATTCCCTTCCATTTATAATATTACTCTCTAAGGTTTATATTATAAATCCCCTTGAATTAAATTTTACTAATATATAATAATATATTAATATTTAGCAATACACTATTTTCTTAATAATTAATTAATATATGAATATTTAATATTAGGGTTCATAATATAGGTTTTATAATTACAAATTTAATATTGAGTTTGATATTATGGTTTATAATATTAATCCCTTGGGTTTATAATTCCATGGAGTTTAGTTATTAATTCCTAGGGTTTATTAATCTAAGGGTTCAATTCCTACTATATAATATTTTTCATATGGTTTATATATTAATTCTTTGGTTTAATATAAATCTATTGGGTTTGTAATCATTGTAAACAATGTTCCAACGTCACAATGTGACAGATTTTCTCAATATGAAAATCAGCCATGGTCAACCATGGTCCAACATCACAATGTAACAAAGATATTGTTAATGTGAAAATCAACTATTGTCCAATGTCACATTATTACAAAGATTATCTCCATATGAAAATCAATCATTGTCATCCATGGTGTGATGTCGTATTATAACAAATATTCTCTCAATATGAGAATAAACTATCACCGACCACGATTGTTTTAGGGTTTATATACCTTGATTTATATTATTTATCTCTTGGATTTAATATTATTTCCTTGGG
>APFE030202106.1:24994-63391 GCA_000404065.3 Pinus taeda
AATGTGGTTGTGTTAGTATATATAGATTGTAATATTTAAATTTATATCGTAATGAAAAAAGTTTGATCACCAATAATATTTGTATATATTTTAAATTATGAATTTCATTAATCCATAATTGATAAGAATAATCTGCCCACGGGGCTTTGGATTGACGGTGAATGGGTGCACTATTAAGGCACTGCTTGTGATAGGTCACTGGTCCAAATCCCCCGTGGGTGCTTACCTACCAAAAAAAATAAATTGATAAGAATAAGGATGGTAGAAAATAATTGATTAAAGTATTAGATAAATGTTAAATGCAAATATAATACACATGCCTTTATTGTTATATAAAATAATATTTGTCTTTCTATACAAATTAAAATGAATGAAAATTATGTATAGCCCTGTGTTAGGCTAGGAATCACCAAGGTTGATGAATGAAAACACAATGCTTTAGTCATATACATAGACAAATAATTTTGCCGAAGGCTTTGAAATCAGAAATAAAAAGTAAAAGATGACACTTCGGATAATAAGGAACATTTCAACAAATGTATTGCAGTTATTTGCAATAATCACGTGACAATCTCCCACCCATCATTTGGAGGGCTTCTGAGACCTTTCTCACCATATAGCTAGACCGATGAGATATTAGTTGCATGCTCTCTCGAATAGTCTTCTTTTCATAATTGCAGTTAGGCAGGTATCCCTGGTCGTTCTATTCTGACTATTCTGGTAGTATATTTGTTATTTCTTGTTCACATTTCTTTTCTAGTGTCTAGATCAGGTAAATGTATTGTATTCATGATGTGTAATACTAAGTCTGATAGTTGCTCCTTTAAACATTTGGATTCAAGGATTACTACACTCTGAATTAATCTGCTTAAACGGGAAACAAACCCTTTACCAAAGGTTCTGTAGTTTTTAAATTGAGATGGCCTCGAGGGGGCATAGGGCCCCTTGGAAGAGATTCAAACAACGCATTCTTCATGTCAATATTGTTATTATTTTCCATTTGACTCCCTGACATATGAATTTCAATTTAAGTGGCCTGCAAGAAGAACCGTCAATGACCATCGTGGCCACCATAATCATGGAAATCAATATTACCCATCGTGCTGCTATTGTCATTAAAATTTCACTACAAATTAAAGCCATTAAGGAATGGAAAGTCCCCACATCCATAAAGAATATGTAAGGATTTCTCGGGTTGATAGGGTATTAAAGCAAGCTTGTTAAGCATTATGGGAAAATAGCAGCACCTCTAACAACATTTTTGAAGATAGATGCATTTTCTTGGACTCAAGAAGCAACGAAGGCCTTTGAACATCTTAAAGAGGCAATGTGCCAAACACCTGTCTTAGCTATGCTAGACTTGATAAAAACATTTATTGTGGAATGTGATACCTCAAGAAATGGAATTGGTGTTGTTTTAATGCAAGAAAGAAGATCCATTGCCTTTGAAGGTCATCCAATTAAAGGAAAGTATTTACACAATGGTGTATTTATGAGAAGGAAATGTTGGTAATACTACTTGCCCTTAAGGAATGACGAACTTACCTAATGGTAAGACACTTCAAGGTAAGAACATAGTCTTAAATAATTTTTAGAAAAAATATTATCTTCAGAAGAACAACAAAAATGGGTCACAAAGATGTTGGGTTATGACTCAGAAATCAGCTACAAAAAAGGGAAGAAAAATATTGTTGCAGATGCACTCTCAAGAAAGGATGAGGATGTGAAAGATTTTCTTTCTTCGATCTCTATCATCTAACGATATTGGATTAACTAAGCAAGGGATGAATGGAATAATGAGGAAGAACTGTCGGCACTCATTCAAAAGTTGCAACAAGATCCCAATATGTATGATACATTTAATTGGAAAAATGATTCGTTATGGTACAAAGATATCTTATGCCTCTATAACAGTTCCCAAATTAAACAAAAGTTTCTTCTGGAATTACACACCTCTCCCTTAGGAAGGCACTCAATACTTTTAAAAACTTACAATAGGGTTAAGCAAGAT
Source organism: Pinus taeda (assembly GCA_000404065.3). Lineage (NCBI taxonomy): Eukaryota > Viridiplantae > Streptophyta > Pinopsida > Pinales > Pinaceae > Pinus > Pinus taeda. The sequence continues at coordinate 27,006 of APFE030202106.1, forward strand.
TTTCGTTTGGATGGCCTTAAATCTGATATTCAAAAGTTTGTGGCAGAATGTTTAGTTTACCAACAAAATAGAGTTGAGAGCATTAAGATGATGGGTTTGTTAGAAACTTTATCCATTCCAAGTCAACATTGGGAGGAGGTTTCAATGAATTTTATCACAAATTTAGCCAAGTCTGAAGGAAAAAGTGTCATCATGGTGGAAATTGATAGACTTATTAAGTATGCACACTTTTGTGAATTATCTCATCCATTTAAAGCTAGTACAGTTGCTTCTGCATTTATGGAAACAATTCAAAAGCTACATGGAAACACAAAGATTGTTATAAGCGACAGAGATCCCATTTTCACTGGAAATTTTTGGACCGAATTATTTTCTTGTCTCGGTACTCAGTTAGCTCATAGCTCATCTCATCAACCTCAATATGATGGGAAAACTAAGATAGTGAACAAATATTTGGAAGGATATATTCGTTTCTTTGTATCTAATAAACAAACACAATGGGTCAAATGGTTTCCTATGGATGAATGGTGGTATAACACTTCCTTCCATACTATAATAAAAATGACCCCATTTATGGAACTTCATGTATCTTATCCACCATCCATCACAACATCTTTAAGATAAAATTCTAAGGTTCAAGTAGTGGAAGATCACATTGACCATCAAAAACAGGTTATCCAACTCTTAAAGGATAACCTCACTTTCACATAGAATAGAATGAAACAACAAGTAGATCAGCATCACAGTGAAAGCATTTTTGATGTGGGTGACTGGGTACTTGTACGACTACAACCATACAAATAAATGTACCTCAAGCAGGCTAAGAAGGATAATAAATTATCACCAAAGTATTGTGGTCCATACAAGGTATTGCAAAATATTGGTACTATGGCATACAAATTAGAGCTTCCTGCATCTTCCCAAGTGCACCCAGTTTTCCATGTTTCATGCTCAAAGAAGGTTATATGTGACAAGCTCCCAGTTCAAACAATATTTCCAAAACTTGATGAGGAATGAAAAATCATATTGGAACCTAAAGCAGTCACAGAAATAAGAACTCAACAGCTACGAAATTGACCAATTTCAGAGTATCTCATCAAGTGGAAGAACTTACCCGTTGAAGATTCCACATGGGAGGATGATAATTTTATACAAAATCTTCCATAACTACTCAAGCATTGATGACAACACATTTTTGAAGGAGAGGGGCATGTTAGGTCCCTATAATACTAGTGATTCCCCCATTACTGTTGTCATTGTAGCCCCTTATTGTTATTGTTGCGCCGTGGTTATCCCCATATTGTTATTATTGTGCCCCATAAAAATCCACTATTGTTTTTTTTGTGCCCTTATATTATTATTGTTATATCATCTCTAATTATATTGTGACCCCTTAGACTCCTATATATAGAAAGGAGCTTTTGTCATTTGAATCATCCAAGAATTGTTCACTTGTGTAATGTAAAGGAGGTTGCCCCCTCGAAGAGGCTTATTTTGAACTTGTTGGTCTATCGTTTCTTCTATTTTGTGATCTAGTTGCATAAAATTTGGTCATTGTATGAAGATTTTTCCTTCCCATACTAATATAGGTTTCTCGAGGGAAGATATTAACTTGGGACCCAAATTCAACAATGACTTGTCTTACCATATATCGATTTATTTCCAATTCAACTTGTGGATCATGATCTTCTAGTTGTTTTCCTTATAATAGTTGTCGTAAAATTTTACATTTCTCCATACATTCATTATAGTATTTTGTTATGCTTAAAATTTATACCAGATGACCAAGCGACTGTTATTCTTTTAAAAGATCCAAAAATTATTCTAAAATAACATCATTTGACTATCTTTGTTTACCAACTTCTTTCATAAATAATTCAACCACTCTTGTCATTCTATCATTTTTCACGTACATATAAGGATGTTTAGTCATGTTCCTTATTGGTCAGATGATTTGTTTGTTACTAACATTATTATCTCTACCTGCCCCCAACCTTGTAATAACATGAATGTTTTTTTAATTTAGAATGCCTTGCGTAGGGATAATTTGAAGTAAATTGTGTAGGGAAAATTTGAATTAAATTCATACTTCTTTTATTCAATATGATCACGGCGAAATATTCCAAGGAATGATCCCCATAAGATGCACATATTACAAAACTGCAATTCGGTCTTATATTTTAAAGGTAAGTTAGGGGTTGTATGACCCTCTTGACAGCATGCAAAGAAATAAAACCTTCCTCCACCTTCACCTTTATCATTGTGTCCTCCTTTTCAACCACCATATCCTCCTCGACCATTTTCCCTTATGCCATGAATTAATGGCTTTTTATATTGCTTCTTTGTTTGTGTATGATATATGATGTCATAATTCAACTTTTCTTTCCCATTGTGATGGAATTCTTGAGTTGAATGGGTATTATCTTCTCAAATGGTGACCATTTTGGTTTAGAATTACAAATATTATAGTGATAATACTTTGTAGTATGATTCAAGAAAATTTGACATATATCACACTATATATCAGATTGTACTCATCCAACATCTTGGTCAAAATAATCAATAAATTTATAATTATCTTTAGTATGTCCTTTAACATGATATTTAGTGCACCATAAATTATTTCTTTCAAATATTAATTCCATCATTGAATTTTGCAATTGCTCAATTTTGTCTTCATGCTTATTTTTAATCAACGATTTAGTCGACTATCATTTATTGTCAGTTTCAATTTGTTCTTCTCTAATCTCCTCATGTCGTTTTTGTCTTTTTTTCCCACTCTATTTTTTGAATGTCAGTAGACTATTTTATTGTCGAGATTTCTTCTTTTGGCTACTTCCTTCTTGTTGTTTCTTGGAGGTTGACCTCCTTTCAATTTTTGTTGTTTTTAATTATGTTTTGTACTTCTCTAGTTTTACTTATTTTCCTTTTTTTCTCTCTTTTTATTTCTAACGCATTGTTAACCCCCCATGTCATCCTAAGCTATTATTAGCATGCGAGGGAATAATCAACAACCATGTCTATTTACTTTTTCCTTCATATCTGCACACTATGTGTGCAGGAATATTTTCCAGTTAGTTTACCTTTGCTAGCGATTGATGTTTATCAAAGTCTCCAAAGGAAATTTATATTCAATGATATGTTGAACAACCTTGTTGGGGATGAAATTATGCAGCAGGGTGGGGATCGTACAAAAGCAATTTTCGTGAAGATCATCAAATAATATGGCTTTAATATGCTCAATGTATTTTCTTTCTTCTATTGCTCGTTCCTTGCAAAAGTCATATAGAATCATGTCAAGCTACTTGTTCAAATTTGTTAGACAACCATTTAAAAATTTTAGTAATAGTCGAGCATCACTTTTAATTTTGGTATTTTCATAAGAAACTTGGTTGAGGAATTTCTTGATTTCATTTAGAGAATCTTTAATAAAATGCCTGCGAAATTTAATCCTCGCATCTACTAATGATAATTTTTTCCCTCTCACATAGTTCTTTAAGTAATTGTTAACTTTTCTCTCCTACCACCATTGTGTATCTTCCAACGTTAACATTTATCCTTGAGTATCTTTTATGCCTCGAGTCCAAAACTACTCACAACAAAAACAATGTTGTAATTGAGGGAAAAGTACACATGGTTACTATTAATAAGGACATCAAGCATCCACAGAACAAAGCAAATAAGAAAATAGAGAAAAGAAAAGACACATGTAATGGAGAACCAATGGAAGCACACTTATATTATATATCTCTTAAACCCAATTATAATTGATACATTCATATATTCATAGATATTTATAGCATGTGGAGAACATTATAGCAGTTTAACTATCTAATCAGACTTAGCTTAATCTGACTTACTCGTTGACTCAATAAAGTTATCAATCCACTCGCAATATGCTTTTATGACTTCACTGGACTAATTGACTAAATTGACTAGCTTCTTCAACACAAATTAATAGAGTGAGACCTACCTAATATAACCTTAAAAAAAGAAAGACCTTGAACTCATTTAAAATCAATACTTTATAATAAAAAAATGGTGTTATTTCACTGTAAACAAGAAAGAAATAAGGAATGACATTGAAATGAACAATATTGAATAAAAAAGGGTTGGAAACCATATGTAAGAATTTTTTTCTAATCATTACATGTGCTAAATGATCAAGATCTAAGACACGTTACCACTCAATACCATGGATACAAATATGAATAAACATGGTCAATATATATAATGTTAAAGAGAGGGGTGATCACAATGTAGGGTGATCACAATGTTTTAATGGTGATATATGAAACAAATTTGAAAAAGATGTGCATTCCCTCTCCTTATCGTAGATGCCAATATACTTTAAAGGTAAATAACATAAAGCGAGAATGACAACAATGTTTGTCTTTCTTTAAAAAAATAGTTTTCATCCGTGTGAGTGATAGGGAATAAAAATTATTAGATTAATTATTTAAATTTATGAGAAATTGATATTAAGTTAATGAAACTCATCAACAATGGTCATACTAAATGACATCCTTCCACACCGGGAATCCAACTGCAATAATTCAAATAGAAATTCCTTTCAAACTCAATAATTAACAAGAGAGGCTACATGGCAGCTAGTCCCTGCCTAGCTGGTCCAGCCACCAGCAGCCTCCCCTGTATTCCGTGGTTTGAGAACAGCCTTCCCTGTATTCCGTGGTTTGAGAACCACATAGCAAATCCTGTGTATGGTTTTTATTGAAGTTTCAGAGCGTAGGTGCAGTTGGATAGCTAGAGACCTGCCTTCCCTGTATTCCGTGGTAGCTAGAGACCTGCCTTCCCTGTATTCCGTGGTTTGAGAACCACATAGCAAATCCTGTGTATGGTTTTTATTGAAGTTTCAAAGCATAGGTGCAGTTGCATAGGTGCAGTTGCATAGCTGGAGACCTGCCTTCTATTGCAGGTTGTAGTGCATTTTACTGCAGACTGGTGCGCTCCTTCAAAATACATGGCGGGGTTCTTCGGGAATCTGGTGTTGAAGTATCGGGACATCCTGTTTCTATTAGTTGATGTGGATGAAGTTAAAGGAGTTCAAGATAAAATGGATGTGAAGGCGATGCCCACCTTCTTATTAATGAAAGGCAATGTGCCGGTCGACAAAATAGTGGGAGCCAATGCGGATGCGCTGCAAAAGAGGGTGGCCGCTTTTGCACAGATGGTCCGCCCATCCACAGCAGACCAAGCCTGAGCCTGTTTTGTAGCAATTTGGAGCACATTAGATCTGTTGGTTTAGGATGATTCAAAAAGTCTGGGTTATTCCTCTTGAGTCTCGGGATCTTTTGGGAACAACTTTTTAATTAATGAATAGCTCGTTCCTTGCAATTATATAATTAGTCAAAGTCAGTAAGTTAGATTTGACAAATGGCATGCAATGTCAATCATTTTCAAACCTTATTGATCATTCTGATTACATTTTCAGTGTGAAGGTAGGTTTCTTTGCCTGCATGCCCAATTTGACTTGTAACCGTTAGGTACATATTCAGTAAATGAATATAGAAGACCAACGCATAAGACATAGACCATTTTGCATCTGAAATGCAAGCAGGATGTTCGACGAATGACAAATCAGGTAATTGACTTAAAGAAGCAATGTTCGCTCAGAATTGAACCTGTCTATGCCCAATTATCTCACATGTATGTTGGCGCTGTCAGTGGGCCATTATGAAGATGACAGCATTTTGTGGTTCATTTTAACATCTGATAGACACATTTATCTAGGGTGATCTTTGCTTCTAGAAGCTGAACTGAACATGGATATCAAGCATCATGCCAATTATAGGAAAGGGGATTAAGATTACATCTTCAGTCAGAGTTTCTATTGTACTTAATGGATTCAGTGTATTGAGAGGGAATGATCTGCAGTGAAGTTGTGTTTTCTATAGTTTGAGTGATTGCTCTTTTGGTATCCGAAAGCAGGTATACTGGGGTATGTTCCACCAAGTTTCTTGGACAGGGGTGCATGATAGTGGGGAAATGCACATGTGGGATCTGTGGGAGCACTCCCAAAATTTAGGGAAATTCATGGGGGACATGTGGGAAGCAAGGCCTGGCTACCATCCCAGAGGACGTGTCCCCATGGAACACTGATACTGGGTTCATATTTTGTCAGTAACACACGATCCTGTGAGTAGTTTGTCTTCTAGCAAAAATAGTAGGGGACTAAAGAGCCTTAAAGTTGAGTGGTACAAACTACAAAGCATGTTTTAGTGGCATTATGCAGAATTGACAGCTATGTTGACTTATTCATTGTTGTGCATTAGCCAAAGTTAGAGCTTCAGGCGATATAAGCTACAGATGAAAGCATACGATTTTAAATTTTCTGTAAATTGTGACTTTCGAACTCACATTCTTTGATTTGACACCTCTTAGAGAATCAAGTTTAAGTAATCAAAGTTGATGGAAAAAGCAAAGGTGAAATGTGTGCATTTATGTAAGTAAGCCAGTTTAGAAAGAGGAGTTGTAATTCTTCTATATTTGGTGACTTTCTGTATGCATATAGAATCCTTTTTTCCTTCATGCCTCAAAACAATCAAGTTAATTCACCTAAGCCTATGCAAACGACAGTAGAATTCTGCTCCGTCAGTGTCAGTATATTGTATGTTGAGAAAATATTAATGAAAAGAGAAGAATAAGGGGAATTGGTGAATTCTAGGGAATAGTCCAATTGTAATGTGGAAATAATCTAATAACTAAGTTTTTTTTGACATTTGTTTATTTGTTTGTTTGAGTGGTATTTTGGAAGCAGCTAATAAAATTAGGGCTTTGACAGTGGATTTTAGGACATTAAAGGAATTTGTATTTTTCAGGTTGATAATTAATATTAAGCGATGAGATAAGAAAAAGCATAACATTGATACATTGCTTCTCAATGTAAATACAAATAATGCGAGAGATAAGCTGGAACAGGTTATAAGTGTAGATCTGATATTAGAGATAAGCTCAAACAGGTTATTAAAATAACTTACTTAACCGCTTGCCATAAGATGTCACGAATCTTTATTTCACAGCAAAATATCAAATTTAACATTACTTTTGGGAAAAACATAATAATAAGACGATTTTTGTATGCAAATGTGAACAGATTTATGAGCTACCCGGGCCCATGGCAGGCCAATCCTCTTATAACAGATGCGTGACTCTTTTGTACAGAACCATCTCCGTCTGCCCGAGCCCAATAGTCAAACAATAAGTTAAGTTCACCAGCTCAAGCCACGCAAGCCACGTGCATGCAAGCCACGTGCTTGTTTATCAACATTGCATGCAGATCTGCGACATCTCGGTATTGAATTTGTCAATGAATGCCTCCACCTGTTTGTTCAGTTCATCCACCCCAACATGAGAACTTTCCCTCTTCAAGCTTCCCCCGGACCTCCTTACTCCACTACACGGGAGCGCTGAAGATTCTTCTTCATTGCCCCGCCTGACAAAAGGGGAAGAATGATCGATTCTTGATTCATCCGGGTTGTTGGGGCTTGGACGGAGATGCCTCGTAAGAGGGGATGACGCCCCTCTGTGATTTTTTTCCACACCGATTCAAATGTTTACTCCTTGTGTTTCTGGCTCACCCGTAGAGATTTGCAGGCGCTTTCGTGCACGTTCACCTTTCGATGAGTGAAACAAGCAGAAGCCAACATTTTATTAGACTGATCATCGGCTCTTGCTATAACCACAACAGGTCTCCATGCCGCTGCTTCTAAAGAATTCGTGCCTTTCTGCACTTCCAATAAAGGGGTCGTATATCTGCTCTCCATTACTTCAGCTTCTTCACAGTCATTCTGAATCGTTTCATTCTCAGATTCTGGGGCCAAGTCCTCGCGGCATCCGCTGATTTCCTTGCCTAATTCCGAGAAATGGCAATGGTGGTCCAGCTCCTGGGGTTCGTGGTCGTGCGATTGATTCCGACCCGGAAAGCCGCCAGAATTGGCGAATATTGCGAGAATGATGCAGTTCAACAGGAAAAACGAATATGGCGGAGTCACCCAAGGCTTCTGTTCTGCAATGCATCAGCGTGAATTTTCTGTAATGCACAGTACAAATCATTGATTATTTATTGTTGTCACAGCAACAAAGAGGGTATCCGACGAAAACAACACAATGCATATTGCAGGAGTGGGCATCCGACAGCAAAAATAGGAAACCAAAGCGCAGGGAATATCCAGGTAACAGTGCTATAATGTAATATTAAAGCTTTAAATATTAATGAATAGTGGGAAATGGGGTGGGTAACTGTGAAACCCTGGTCTTTTGCTGTTGTTTTCGATTCTGTGTGGTTGGAGTGCAAAAGAGGGTGGCCGCTTTTGCACAGATCGTCCGCCAATCCACAGCAGACCAAGCCTGAGCCTGCTAAATTTATCCTTCACGAAAGTTAGGAAAAGACTTGCCCAATAATATAGATTTATCCTACAATTTAATGTCTGGATGATTTATCCTATAATCCTATAATTTAATGCCTCCATGGCCCTGAAATTTTATTGTTCTCTGTATCCTATCCTGAGCATTAGAAAATTTTTGTATGGCTTTGTTTAGCCTGAGATTTGACTTTCGTTATATCTTGATAAATATCTTCACCAGTTTATTAGCACTTCAATATCTTCACCAGTTTATTAGCACTTCGCGCATATCATTCCAGAAATAAATACATTCTCAAAAAATATTGTGAATATCATTCGACACTGAAATTGTATTTTATTTCTCTGTTTTTTGTTATAAGTGTAGATCTGATATTAGAGATAAGCTCAAAGCGTCAACCACAAGGACTAATGGACTAATGGATAAGAATAATTTCTCAGACGACAAAAAACAGAACTAGTAAAAATAGATTAAATTTCTAACTAGTAAAAATAAATTAAATTTGTTTCAGAAAAAAACAGAACTAGTAAAAATAGATTAAATGTTTATAGATTAAATGTTTCTAGTGATTTTACCATGTGATTTTATGTCTTTCTCGCAGATTTTGGTATTGCCCGGGTAGTTAATTCCAGGAGCAGAACCGGGCCACGCAGAAAGCCGCCCCAATTGATGATCCAAGAAGAGGAAAACTGATTAATTTCAGAGCATGTAGGCAAACTGATTAATTTCAGAGCCGTCTGTGGGAGCAGAGAGCATGTAGGCAGTGTCTTATGAAGACGAAGACAGAGAAGCATGCAAACACCGAATCAACATGCAGACAGACAGCGATGCAAACACCGAATCAACATGCAGACAGACAGCGAAGCATTCGCATGCAGACAGACAGCGAAGCATGGAACATGGGTTGGCAAGACCTACTTATAAACTAACTAGTTCTAGTTTATTAATATATCACTTTAACATTTAATGTTAGCGAATTAATGCTAATGCAATTTTCCTAAGTTTTGAGTCTGTATACCTCGGTTTGAGGCCAAATAAGAAGGAAATTGCGTTGATTGGCTAAGAGAATAAAATATTGTATTTTCTGATATGTTTTTCCGGAAACTTTGGTTTAAGCTCAAATGTGTTTATCAATTATTGTGTTGAACTAATGCTATCGGGTATCGGGCAAAACCGATTACTATAGTCCCTGCCAGCCCGAAGGGCAGGGACTAATAAACCCATGTATGGAGTGCCACACAATTCAAATAATTAATTAATAATTTCGTGATAATCTCATAATTTAAATAATTAGTTATTAATCCAAATAATTAGTAAACTCATGTCATGGGTCTCGCAATACATGTAATTTTCGAAGTTAAACCAATTTCCATGGATCTCATTATATGCAGTAAAATCCGTCGAATTCAAGGCAATCGTCAGTGTGATAGTCTAACAAACATGCCGTACTATTTACCAATGAATTTTGGTTAGATTAAACTTAAGCTCTGTGTGGAACTACTACATTCTCATGCTAGAAATCTCAAACTTGTGTGTGGTTAAATTAAATGAGAATCCTAGGCTGATTTAAGCATGTGTACACTAGAATATCAAGTTTTTACACGGTTACAAATTATACAAAGGCCCCGGGCCGATTTAATCATAAGTACATCAGTTGATATGCATTAAAACATAATACAAACATAATACAAGAGGCCTAGGAACATTTTAATCATATGTCCGTCCGTCGTATCAAGTATTTAAGCATTAATCCATTATACAAAAGTATTAAATTAATCGTCGTATTCACTACAAGAAAAAATACAAATACATATTCACTTAGGACAAAATACATATTCAATACGTCCTTGAGATGACTCATAGACCCCAATATAATATTATTATTTTATATATATTGACCCGTCCAAATGGTTTACAAAAGATTATCACACTCACAATACGATCCTAGAATTTTAGTTTTATATAAATTGAATGGGAAAGAGCACGTCCTATTTTCGAAACAAAAATATAGGAAGTTACCGTTCTACGCCGAGACTCCTATTTTTTAAATACTTTTTCATATGTTTAAGTTTTAAACCAATAAAAATTATTATATGTAGTAAACTGCCGTGATTAGATGGGCAGTGTCTATATGTAAACATAGCCGCCTAGTTGTCTGTAGAGGCCAATAACATAGATGGGTTATGGCCCAACACATTTGTATACAAGTTCAAGCTATGGAAGTAACTGTCCAACCGGTGGTACTTGAATATGATAGAAGACATATATATATGCTCAACATCAAGCTGGGTCTTAAAAAGAGGGTGTTGTTTGAAATTTCACCAGGTAAATCACATAAGTGAGATGCTACCCAACTATAATGTTAATTTACATTGAAACATCCAGAATTAATAATAAAATTGATTTATAATCTAGTTAAAATTTACTAAGTTAATTTTATTTAAAAATTCTCAAAAACTCTTCGCAGATCTAGTTAACAAAGGATAGGTGATGTCATGTTTGCATTAAACACAATCACATTAGCCATTTGCATTAACACATTAATATTTACAAACTACTCTCTATGAGGATTCATGTGACATTGCACACCTGAGTTAACCAACCATGCCTCATGATCTGCACGTGTACTTGAGACATCTCATCCTTCATCTAAGGTGTTGTTTTCTTCTATATAATGAGCATCTTTAGATGTGCTTTAGATCCCTTCCCTTTCCAAAGAATTTTCAATCTACAATATTTCTTGTAATGCCCTTCTTTTTCACATCTTTAACATACCTTTATGAATGTTCTTGGAGATTTAGATCTTCCTCTAGATTTAGATCTTCCACTTTCTGATATATTCTTATTTCTACTTTGGGAGCTTCCTCTTACATACAAGACATATTTATTCTAGTTTTTCCTCTAATAAAAATGACGAGTCTTTCAAAAATTGAGAGAGCCTATTTAGAAAACTAGCTGGAAAGGCAGGGAGCCATTATCCAAGCTTAACATCTTTCACTAGCTAAGTAATTTAATAGATTTTTCTCTACCATCCATTATATCTTATATAAAATCTTTATCATGGAAGAGTAATCTCAATGTCATATATAGGAGTCTCATTCTCAAGTACTTTCAATGCCATTTATTTATTTATTAATAAAAAAAATTATTTACATAAGCATTTCAATATACTTCATGGCCTTTCTGCCATTCTTTCTAACATAATTTAGTTTAAATAAAAACAAAATTACAACAACAGGGGGATATTACATTCTTCCCCTGCTTTTATTCACACCATCCTTAGCGTTTGTTTTCCATTTTCTTCCTTTTGAAACATTGTTGGATAATTTTTCTGCATTTCATCTTCCCGCTCCCATTTAGCCTCTTTGGGAGTAAAATGCTTCCATTTCACTTTAACCAGAATAATAGCTTAATTCTAGAGCCAGATCTCTTTTGAGTGTAGGATATAGAGAGGTTCTATCAAAAAGTCTCCTTCGGGTTCCACTTGTATCATTTTCCAATCAATAATGTGAGAACTATCATGTACATATTTCTTAAGTAAAGACACATGAAAAACATTATTAACTTTAACCTGACTAGGTAATGCTAATTGATAAGCTATAGGTCCAATTCTGTTAAGAATTTCAAATGGTCCATGAAATTGTGGTCCCAATTTTGGACAAGATCTCGTTCTTAAAGTACTTTTCCTTGGTTTCACCCTCAAATAAACATGATCTCTATTTTTGAACTCTTTGTATGTTCTTTTTCTGTCTACATAGATTTTTTGTATGTCTTGTGTCATTTTAATGTTTTCCTTAATCTTCTTCACTATTTTCTCCATTTATTGCAAGGCATTCAACCCAAATATAAGTATATCCTCCGGTTCACTCCAACTGAGAGATGTATGACATTTTTTGCCATACATGGCTTCAAAAGGGCTCATTTTGATGGATGTTTGATAAATGTTGTTGTAGGAAAACTCGGCTAAATTTAGCAAATCCTCCCATTTTGTAAGTATGTCCATGACATACATTCTTTGCATCTCCTATAAATCTCGTTAGTTATCTCAATTTGTTCATCCGTTTGAGGATGATATGTTGTACTGAAATTTAATTAAGTTCACATGCCCCAAACAATGTCTTCCAAATGTTTGAGGTGAATTTGGCATCCCTATTTGATACTATCATCTTCGGTACTCCATGTAGTCAAAAATTCTTTCTCATGAAGATATTAGCAATTTTTGTCATGCCAAAAGTAGAATGTACTAGTATGAAATGGGCTCCCTTACTTAAAGGAATTATTTTCCTCTTCCATTTAGGGATAGGTAGTGAATTCAGCAACACAGTAGGGTGTTGTTGTTCAACCTTTATCAGTTGACACTCTAAACATTTTGATAAATATTCAACCACCTTTTGCTTTATTCCTGGCTAAAAGAAAACTTTCCTTAATGTTGTGATCATCTTTTGGTACCGAGGATGTCCCGTGTATGGTTTCTTATGATATTAGTCAAGTATCATTTGTTTCAATGCATGTACATTGAGAAAATACATTTTTTTCCTATAAATCAAGAATTTTTTAGAGTTTTCCGTATAACCAATAATGTTAATGTATTTTTTTGTTGAATTTCCAATTATTTTGGATCACTGGTTATGTAATTCCTAATTTGTTCCACCAAATTTGTATTAACATTGCTAACAAAAACTTCCATTAGACTGTAAGCATGTTCGCTCAAAGCATCTACTACCTCTTTTTCTTTCCCTTTCATATGTCTAATACCAAATTCAAACTCAATAAGTAACACCATCCATCTCGCTTTCCTGACATTGAGATTGGCTTGGCTGAAAACATATTTTAGGCTGATATGGTTGGTTACCCAAGTGAATTTATTTCCTAACAAATAATGTCTCCACATCTGTAAGGCATGTATGAGAACAACTAGCTCTAAATTGTATAGAGCATAGTTCTTAAATTCATGTGTTTTCAACTTTCTAGATTCATAAGCTATTACTAAATTGTCTTTCATCTAAACTCCCCCTAACCCTTCCATATAAGAATCTGTGAAAACTGCAAATTCTTTATTTGGATCTGTGAGTTTTAAGATGGGATCCACTATGAGTAGATCTTTCATTTGATCAAAACTCTCTCAATATTTGGTAGTCCATTCAAATTTTACTCCCTTTTTTTGTAAACATGTGATAGGATCTAATAATTTTGAGAATCCGTCTATAAATCTATGGTAATATCCTGTGATTCCCATAAATGATCAAACAACATATACAGCCTTTGGTGTTAGGCTCCAACCCTAACCCATTAATTTATGTGATAAGCCTAATGGGTCGAGTCATCGTCATAGTTATTTAGAGAGTAAATAAAGCCCACATTAATAATTGTAAGTGGTTGACCTGCATTAGAGAAAAGAGACCACAATTCATTATAAACAGGCCATAGTTAATAAATAAAGTGGTTAACCCGTGTTATGCAAGGGACCACTAGTAGTTATGGTTTTGGATATCATTCAGCTATAAATAGTCCTAGTTAGTAAAGGAAATATCATCAAGTTTTATTGTAATCAAACTCTGCTCTGCTGGACGTTGCCCCCTCGAAGAGGCATGTGAACATTGAATCTATTTCTGAATAATAAAATACTTGTTGCTTTTGTAATTTTATTTTGTTTTCTAGGCTATATTTCTTTGCATTTATGGTATTTTGGAATTTCTCGCAGGTCAAGAGCATAACAAGTGGTATAAGAGCACTTTACAGGGCCGGTTGTACCTTCAATTTTTGCAGATTTTTTTTTAAGCTAGAGACATGTTGTGGCTTCTTTAAATCAAGGGATCTGTCGTTGAGCGCATAAATCTACAGATTTAGGGAGGCATGCACACAGGAACTACAATAAGTGGTCATACTTGTTGGACTCCCTTGTAACCCCTGTGGGTATCCCTTCAAGTAGTAGCACATTAGACAGAACCACACACGGACTGCACTTCCACGTACCCTTGGGTATATAAGAAGCCCCCTAGGCTCACCTGAAACCTAGCCTTAGATAACCCTTTGTTCACCTTGATGCTACAGTATAATGAAAACATCACTTGGGGATATTACTTGCATGTATGATAGGGTAGTCGGGTAGTATGGCTAAGGGTAAGGTCGATCCTCCTTAGTTATTGCCTCGAAAGATTGGGCCGAGTACTATTGTTGGACCCCTATGTATATTGCGATCTGTAGCACTTGAAACACCTTTGTGACATTAGTTCCCCTTGCTATTTGAAGAGCACCCACTACCTTATCTTCTAAATGAAATCCAACAGTTGGGGTTCTATCGTCGTCGTACAAATCAGATCCAACAATTGGGGTTCCACCACCACTTGAAACTCATGTTCAACAGTTGGGATTTCACAGTGCCGATCAGACTCTTTGTGTAGTGAGGCTTGCTGCTACTACAATCTGGGCCCTATTTTCATAGTATATTGGGCAAGAGCAAGTTTTATGGAATTCAGCCACTACAATATTGATCAGCAGGGAGTAAATCTCCTTTCCGTTAAAAAAAAAAGTCTGAGACCATCCTTGGATGCTTGCAAGAGACTTACGCCAGAAGCTTCGGGACGATGACCTGATCGTAGTTTACCATTCAATTGTCAGCCTCAATTTTCCGACGGTCCCAAATTTTTGCGAAGTGAATTCAAGTGACCCTTACCAATAGATTCTTGAGTTCTCCCTCTTTCTAAGAAGGTTACTCTTAAGTAATTGGCTAGGGTTTGTGTATGGTAGGTACCAGATCTCAAGTCATGGCCTATGAGAAGATCAAGAGCCTTGAAAAAAGGTTGGATGAGTCCCACGGCAATATGGACCGAATTACCTCAATGCTTTCTCAACTCACCAATATGATGTAGAGGTCTCATCGAGAGGAGCATAGTGTTGATGAACACCTCAAAGGAGAATCTAGCCATCACATTCACTTCCATGGAAATCACAAACATTCCCACCCTCGGCCACCCAAGCTGGACATGTACAAATTTGATGACTCTAATCCTACATTATGTGTAGCAAAAATGGAACACTATTTCTCCCTTAATGATATCTATGAAGATCAAACTAAAGTACATGTGGGATCCCTTTAGTTGGACCAAGACATATCGAAATGGTGGTAGTGGCATCAAAAATGTTATCTTGGGAACATAACTTGGCACATATTCTCAAATGCCCTATGTGACTGCTTTGACAGGGAATCTATTTTTTTGGGCCACCTCACTAAGCTTTGACATACATCCACAGTAAAAGACTATATTTCATCCCTTGAGACATTGGCCATCAGAACGGACGATCTAGGATATGACTTCTACAAAGAGTGTTTCATTAGTGATCTCAAAGAAGCCATCCAAGTCCATGTCCGGATGTGCCACCCAACTACATGGATGGACGCCTGAAAAAAGGCTCTTGAGGTGGAAGTCACCTTAGCTTCCCAGTCCACTCATCCAAATTTTGTAGCCAAGGTTTGTCCCACCGAGGTTCAGGCCCCTACCCAAACACTTAAGGTTCAAAATTTTCTGCAGCAGAAATGGTAGAATGAAGAAAACAAGGCTTGTCCTATTACTATGATGACAAATACTCCTCAGGGCATAAACACAAGGAACCAAAATTCTTTCAAATTAATGCTACTGATAGTAGCTCATATGAGGAAGCTCCACTGCTTGGGGGGGGCGAGGAAGAAGTTGAGTAAACCCAACTTGACAATGATCTCATAGTTATGCCAGATTAACCAATCACCTCACTACATGCTTTTGCGAGCATTTCTTCGCCTCAAACTCTCAAAATTCGAGGCTTTCTTAAACATTGACCAATAGTGGTATTGATTGATGGTGGTAATAATCAAAACTTTATCCATAAGTGAGTCATTGAAGTTGTTCATTGTTTGTGCGGGATGTATATAATTTCCATGTCCTTATCGCTGATGGGGGGGGCCATGAAATGTGAAGGCCGTTGTGAAAATATTAAACTTCAGATGGGAGACTACCACCTAAAGACCCACATGTTTGCTACTGAAATGGGTGGTTGTGACATTGTCTTTGGTGTTGAATGGCTTCACACACTAGGCCAAATCACAATGGATTTACAGGAGTTATAATGAGCTTTAAGAAGAATGGCCACATTCATACATTACGTGGACTCTAGGTAGGTCCTCCTAGTATCATCAACTCACATCGAATGGAAAATCTTTTGAAAATGGGCCATCATAGAGTCATCACCCAATTTAATGCCATCTAGGCCATTGAATCCACTACTCCTCATATTCATCCTAAGATGCAATAGGTCTTAGACTGCCACTAGTAGGTGTTTGAAAAACCTAAATAGCTTCCATCTTCTATGGGTGAACATGATCATAGCATCCTTTTGGTCGTAGGGACCCAACCGCCTAATGTGCACCCATACCGATATCCTTTCACCCAAAATAATGAAATTGGAAAAATCATCCAAGGAACTCCTCGAAGCCGATGTTATTCATCCCAATAGGAGTCCTTATTCATCACCAGTGGTCATGGTGCTAAAAAAAGATGGAGAATGACCCGTGTGTCTAGATGTTTGGGCCCTCAACAACCTCACTATCAAAGAAACATTTCCTATTCCAGTTTTTGATGATATTATTGATGAACTACATGGTGGTCAATTCTTTACTAAGCCAGATACTTGCTTTGGATATCACCAAATACACATCAAGGAAGTAGACATTCCCAAGACTGCCTTTCGAACTCATGAAGGCCAATATGAATTTTTTTTCATTCTATTTGGTCTCTGTAATGCTCCATTTACTTTTCAAAGCCTCATGAACCAACTACTGAAACCATATATCTCAAAATTTGTCCTTGTCTTCTTTGATGACATTCTCATCTACAACTTAACCTGGTACAAACATCTTTAGCATGTAGACCTAATCTTGCAATTGCTCTGAAATAAAAAATTATTTGTCAAATTATCCAAGTTCTCTTTTCACGTGGAAGAAGCTGAGTACTTGGGACACATTTTGGGTCGTGAAGAACTGAGGGTTTATCCAAAAAAGATACAGGAAATACAAGATTGGCCCCAACCAAAAAACTCGAAGTGTTTGAGGGGATTCTTGGGTCTCGCTAGCTACTATCGCAAATTTATCTGCAATTATGGTTGCATTGCTAGATCCCTCACTAATATTGTCAAGAAAAATTCATTTCTCTCGACTAATACAGCTCAGCGAGGATTTCTGGCTCTCAAACACGCCATGTGTTCCACTACTATATTGGCCCTACCAGACTTCACCAAATATTTTGTGATTGAATGTGATGCTTCTATTACTTGTAATGGTGTTGTATTAATGCAAGAAGGTTGACCATTGGTCTTTAATAGCCAACAAGTAAGTGCAAAACATTTGGGTCAATCTACCTATGAGAAAGAAATGATGGCCATATTACATGCAATAGTCACCCGCTGACCATACCTGTTGGAGCAACATTACGAAATCCACATGGACCATCAAAGACTAAAATATTTTTTGGAGCAACATCTATCATCACCACAAAAAAATAAATCACTAGCAAAAAGGTTGGGATTGATGAGCACTAGTATTGGAACAAGAATGTTGCAACTCCTGGGGCTACCAAATTTACTTTGCCAATGTGGGGTTCATACAAACTTGGAGGTGACAGTGCTATATACACAAGAAGATGCAATGGGTCCACTCTTTGTCACTATTGAGCTGGTGATAGACCACTATGTTTTCTCAAACCAGCCTTCTATTGACTCAAAAGAAGTTTGATTGCCAATGAAGAAAGGGGAACTTTACCCTGATTCGAGGAATGGAAATATTGTCTACTGCAGTAATGAAAGATTGAAATAAATGCTTTAAACACACCACTTATCTAACTATTTGTTAAGAGATCTTACTTTAGAATAATTCTAAGCTAACATGTGTGTAATCCTAACTACCCTAATCATGGAATCTGGAATAACTAAACATTTTACTGCTATGCATATGAATTAACACAATAACTCGTTTTTCCTTTTTATCCTTTTTTGTGAAGATGTGAATAGTAAGTATTCTTCGTGATGTGCAAGGTGGGCTAGAGATGGGTGTGAAACGTCATATGAATTGGGTAGTAAGTGGGGGTCTTCTCCTATCTTCCTGTATGTTTTTTCCACAATTTTGCCTCAAATAGGCCACTACAGGTCATCCTACAGGATGTCCTAACGCTTCCTACAAGATGTCCTAATGCTCCTACAAGTTACACCTTATTCCTACAGGATCCAGTCGAGAGATATAATAGTGATTTGGAAGGTGTTATAGGGCCTAGGGAAGGTGAATGATGGAAGAAATAAGGCAAGGGAGTGGCTAGGACTTCTTAAGAGTTCAAAAGAGAGTTTGTAAGATGGTTGGATTTGCTAAACAAACCTGGGCGGTTGTTCTTATGGAATGATGCATTGTTTGAGGGACTTAGTGGTTTTTGGTGATCATGGATGGATGAGGTTAGGCTGTGGTTTTTTTCATGAGATCTTCCTGCACTATTGAAACTCCTCCAATACATACATTGCTGGCATTTATCCATGAATCATATCGAACAAGGAAGATTTCCAATCAACTTAAGAAAACATAATTTCATTATTTAGTTGCCTAGTACATGCATGGAAATACTTGCAGAATATTGTGAAACACCATGAGATCTAATACAAAGCTAGAGATATCAGAAATGACCACTGAAACCTATTCTTGAAAGTTGAAAAGATGCTAGCCCAAGTAGCTGAAAAGCCTAAATTCCATAAGAAATTAGAATTTTGTCTTTTTGGGTCTGAATAGGAGTTCTTCCTCAAACCATGATCCATGAAGGGAGGAGTGAGGCCAAATCCACCTTCTATCAGACTTTTTTGTATTCTTTTATCTCTCCAAGGTACTGCTAAAGCTATGCACAAATGGAAGCAAACCAGTCAACTTCACCACTACATGCAATGAAACAATTCTAAAATCAATTCAACAACTAATCTATGAAATAACCTAAGAATACAAGTACAATAAGAGGATCCTTTACTGCTAGGGTTGGGTCCTAACCTCAGATATTCATCCCTCTGAGTGAACTCGGTGCTAGATCAGGGAAATGCTCATTCTCATTATCATATCAGAAAAATTACATAACAATGTTTTGCCACAAAACTTCAACTCAAAAATGCGTAGCGCTCTTACATAAACAATATGAATCCTAATGAGGCTCTAGGACTAATTATTTATAGAACTAAATTCTCCAATGGCTTCCTTAAATCTAGGGAGGCTTGGCTCCCAAAATCAAGATAAACTAATTCTTAGTTGTCATTGGCTCGGCTACCCATGATCTCCATGACTCGGCTACTTGCAACTCTGAGCTAGTGTGATTTGATTAAGAAATATTTGAATGAGTGAGGATTTAATCCAAAGGATCTCTCTCCTATAATATATCCTCCTTGTCTCATTCTAGTAAATTCCCTTAATTAGCCAAAATTTCCATGATTTTCTCTCAAAAACCTACAATCAATTCACATTAGACCACTAGACATAACATCTTACTTTTACTCATCTCTTTAAGAAAAATATAATCAAAATATGTAAGGAATTATGAGAAGAGTTGATTTTAGTAACCCTGGAGGTGTATTAAGCTCCATATAGTTACCTAATGATGAGGCTCATCACCACCCCTTACTGAAAGTGTTTCTTTTCCTCTGAGCAACTTAATCTATATCAATGTCCTTCATTGCTCTAGTGGCCTCCATGACATCCCATGCTTCTATTGTAGTTTCTTCTTCCTCTAAATAAAATCCCACCTTCCTCTCAATCTCTTGTCATTGCTTTCTTTCTTCTTCTTATTTCCTTCCTTCCAGCGTTCCTAAAAGTAGTGGTGTACTGAGTCTCAAGAAAATCCAATTAACTTTGAGTCTTTGTAGAGCTTGCTTGTACATGGGTGTTCTATTTAGTGCCTCTTTCATTCTCTAAGGAGAATGATATTCTCTTATTTTTAGGTTGTAAGGCAAGGTGTTCCATATCCTTTGGCAAGCTTGCATACTGTCATCCCCTAGCAACCTAAGCATATTTTAGAAGTGTGTGACTACTTTCTCTTGGGCAACAAGGTACCTAGGTGCATGCTTAGGATCATTTGCAATTAGGTTGTGGGTGCTAATGACAACCACTAGATTATATTTCTTAGCTCTTATCATAAGGGGTTTTGTCTCTTCTCTTTCCATTACCTTTTTCATCTCTGTAAGCTCTTGCCTCCTCATGATTCAGCCATGATGCTATGTCTATCAATTCCAAGTGTCCTAGTTCTAAATTTGGGTCCCACACATTCAAATCTAAGAAGGCCAAGTTGTGTAGGTGAAACTTAGACATTTTTGCTCTATCTTCCAAGGTGATTTGATGAAAGAGATCAATGAATTGTCTATAGTCTTGGAAGGGCATAGTGTCTCTCTGTGCTAAATTATTAATTTGGAATTGTAGCCATTGTTCTTTGAGATACAAGGTATAATACTTTGTAGGCATCGTCCACTGGATTTCCTGTAAGGTTAAAGTAGCCATAGTTACCAACTGGCTTTCCATTTCTTGTAATTGTCCCCTTAGCCATGCATTATTTGCTTCTAACTAAGCTTTTATCACTTCCTTTCTGTCCCTTATGCTGCTCAGTTCTCTGCCCATCTTCTTGAATTTTTCCTCCATGTGGCTTACATCCTCCACTCCTTTTGATTTGGCAATTTGCATCCACCTGTATGTCCTTGCCCTCTCTTTCTCAAGTTCAAATAATAAGGGGATGGAAAAAAATTGTGCGATGACCCTACCCCCTCCAATGGACCTATAGTAAGAGTTGAGGTTTGGTTATGGACTAGGTTCTCTGAGTTCTGGGTCTTCATTCTTTGTTTCTTGCTGAGTGATACCTTCTTGGTCCATTTTCTGAGTTTCCTGTAGGCCTAACAGATTTTCCTATAGGATGGCCTCTTCTTCTTGTAGGTCATTCTGTGTCTTTTTTAGAATAAATTTTCCCTTTGATGAGGAAGACCTTCTGAGAAGCCTCCTAACATATGTGATTGGAGATTTGGGAGAGGCTTTTTCTGATGATCCTTCTCCTTGATTTTTCTCAAGAGGAGCTATCTTTTCTTGCTGCTTTGGTGAGTCTTCAATGACAATAGGAGTTTTGGTGGGTGTTTGAGGTCTTCCTTGGCTAATCCTTGTGATCTTTCTTGTCCTAAAGTACAATGGGGTTTGCCTTTTTCTTTTCCCTTTTGACTTGATAGGTGTACTTAGGGAAGTAAGAACAGTTGTTGCCTCTTTCTCTATGGGTTCTGGAGATACCCTTGGTGATTCTTCCCCTTCTTTGCCTTCAACTGTAGACCTCTGTTATTCCTTATGTTCTGTATCCCGTTTTCCATTCTCCTTCTCATCCTTGTCTTTTTCTTTCTCTTCTTCCTCTAGTTCCTCACTCTGCTCATCTGTCTCTTCTTTTGTTTCCTTTTCTTTCTCTTCTTCATCTTTTTCCTCCTATTTCCTCTTCTTTTTTTCCTTTTGTTTCTTCATCCCTCTCACTAGTAGTGGGGCTCTTGTCATATTCAAGAGCTTGGATTGCTCCCTCTGCCTACATATCTCTCAAAGTTGTGCATGTAATAGGGAGTCTTAGGTTTTGTAGAGCATCTTCTAGGATACGTTTGATCAACCCATCATGGGCTGGTTGATGATGTTATCCCTCATGCACTTTGATGTTCATATCTATCAGTGATAGAGGAATAAATAAGGGTGTACTTAATTTCTTTTGAGGAGGCGTGTCTGCTCCAAATCTCAATTCTTGGAGGAGTCTGAATTGGTATCCATACACCACATTATATCTCCCTTCACATGATATGTATTTAATGAGGTGGTAACTAACTTCATTCCAAGGGTATGGGATGCTTCCTCTTCTGAACCCATTTTTGTCTTCCACTGGCTCCTCCCCTTCCAAAAATAATTTCTTCTTTGCAAGGGTGTTGTTACCCTTATCTTCTCTTCTCCAAGGTAACCTTAAAGGGAGTGTAGTGATTATGCTTATAACTTTAGGGGTGATTTCTATCGATAGGCCTTTCACCATAGCAGTGGCATGGGTCCTAGTGTGGGTTATGAGTGAGAGAGAAAATGCCCTACCCACCTTATCATCATATCTTCTCATTCTCTCAAAAAACCCCATTCATTGGTGCCTTGTGAAAATTTATACTATAGGAGGGTACTGGTGAATTCTCATTGTGTTTGTGGGTTCTCTCTTGTTAAAACCCCCTTTCATATTTCCCTGGTAATTATGGAGGCTTGCATGAATAAAAATCAATAATTCTGGTGGGTGAGAGAGTATGGAGTGTTAACTTTGCAATACAATTTTCCTAGGTTGCAATTTCCTTAATAAAATGACAATTTTTCTTCTTTGTAATAAGAAAACATGGAAGGTATAGCTCCTACCTCACTAGCTAAGTTATGTTGACAACAACATTTGATTTCTCCTCCCTTAGTTCCCACTGATAATCCTTTAGATTTATTGCTTTGTATCCCGTCGGTCTTCTTTTATGATCCTCTAGGTTATTATGTAGGATCCTATAGGTTTCCTACGCTACAAAATTCTAATTATCTCCTGTAGGTGTTGCTTCAAGAAATCCGAGAGTAACTTCTTTTGGATGAATTCTCAATATTGCTAATGGCCTCTTTGCATGGGAATCATGGTTTTATTTCCTTATATGGTTGATCATGTTGGAGGGTGTGCTGGTTGTCTAAGTACGAGCACCTCCTTTTTGACCATTGGTCCCACTACCAGTCCATTATTCCACCTTACCTTGTAATCATATCCCACTTTGTCCTTTCCAAATTAACCATTTATGGCCTTATCTCCTTTTTCTTCTAATTTGACTACTGCCATGTGTGGAGTGGTCTAACTGTTTTCTCTTCATCGACTATCTAAAGGTGGCCAAGTTAACTGGCCACTTTTTCTTATAAAACCAACTCTTACATAATCCTACATTTTTTATTATATCATGATAACGAGAGAGAATGAGTAAGATCACATAACTATGGGTAAGATGCTTTGATGACGATGCATGTTAGAGAATGATTTCCTGTGCTGTGTATTTTCTGCATATCCTTCTTTGTATTGGCCTTGTTTGAAGCTGGTTTCTTTTGATGTGCAGATGATGGAGAATAATGTGGTCATATCGTTGGTGTTGTTGAGCTCTGAAGGAGCTTCCTCAACCTTGGAATATTAGTACTGAAGATGGATTCAACCATGAGAAGTTTTCTTTATGGGTTAGGACGCTACAGGATTTCCTATAGGAAACCTACAATATGTCCTGTAGCTACCTTTCCCCTAAAATTTCACACCCTTTTTTCACTTTTGGAGCATTCAGATTGTTGAAATAAGTAGAGAAGGGTTCTAGCGAATGGTAGGTGAGAGTTATAGCCTTCAGGTATTGTCCCTTTGTCCTCTGTTCTCACATTCTTCTATTTGTTTTTTTTTCTCTTTTTTGAAAACTGTATATTTTTTAATTGACTTATTGGATGGATGCAGGGGTATCATGGTGAACAAAGGCATGGGGATGATGAGGTGGAGTGAATTTTTTATTTCTTTGACATAGGCTTGTCATCCTCTTTGATCTAGGATCACTTTTCATGGGATGTCAAAGCCACTGTAGTTCCTACAGGAAACCCTTGTAGGTTTTTAGGGAATCCTATAGGATTACAAGGAATCCTGTAGAAAACACAGAGCCCATGTAAACTGAGCTGGAGGAGTTCATAAATGGAATGATGGATGAAGTAATGAAGAAATTGAGATGGAGGGACTAAAATATGGATTTAAGTATTTCTATTCCTCTCTAGCTGCGATGATCCTCCTCTTGCTAACCTGCAAGCAACATTTCCAGATTTTTCTTTTCTCTCTTTTTTTACTTTTTTTGTTTTCTTCTTCTTTTTTATTTGTTTGAAAACAACAAGTATTCCTACAAGGAGGTTTTCATCCTAGTTTCCTGCCCTAGGTGCCTTAAAAGAGGTTTTCACCCATAGATCTTCTTATTCTTTCTTTTTTCAACACCATTGGGCTGCCCGAAGAGGTTTTCAACCCAATAGTGGAACTCATGTACCTCATGGAGGTTTTCACTTGAGTCTCTTTATTTATTTATTACTTTTTTTTTTTTTTTTTTTCAAGGACTTGATGGGGTGGAAGCTAAAACTTTCTCCACCACCATCACTATCTCTTTGATTCCATTGATGAATTCTTGCCTTGACAAGGGTTTCTTGTAGACCTTCAATCTATACCCATTGACAAGTAAAGGGATAACCTCTGCATCAATGGTTCTTATCTGTACTGAACCATTATCGTGACATTTTTCTATGACATAAGGCCCTAACCATCTAGTCCTTAACTTTCCCTTAAAATCCTTGTATCTTGAATCATACAGCAAAGCCCAATCACCTTCTTGAAATTTTTTGTCCTTTATGTTTTTGTCATGCCAAATCTTCCTTTGGACTTGAGTTACCTCTCTATGAAGGAGGGCATCCATCCTAAATTCATCCAGCCCATTTAGTTGAAGCAATATATCTTGTTGTGCCCTGGTGAGATCTAGATCCAGTTGTGTTGCCATTCTTAAGGTGTTGTATTCAAATTCATCGGACAACAGGGCCTTCTTCTCATAGACTAGCTCATAAGGAGTGAATCTAGTGGTGGTCTTCCAGGTGGTATTGTAGGCCCAAGTAGCCTCAACTAATATATCTACCTAGTCCTTTTTTGTTGCTACTAATTACTTTTTTCAGAATGCCTTCCAATGCTTTGTTGGTTAGCTCCACTTTCCCATTAACATGTTGGTGGTAAGCAGTGGAAGTTCTACGCTTCATCTTGTGCTGGCTTAACATATTTTCAATCATCTAAGATTTAAACTGACTACATTGATCATTGACTAGTTCTCTAGGGTACCCAAACTTATAAAATACATTTTCCCTTAAAAATTCAAACACTTTCTCTTTGTTGCTTCTTTATTGGCCTTAGCTTCATCCCACTTGGTTAAATAGTTAGTGCACACAGTGATGTATTGCTCTTGCCTAGATGGAGGGTTAATGGGTCCAGTGAAATCCATGCCCCACTTATCAAATGGCTCGAAGGTCACTTGTGGTTGTAGAGGCTTTTCATCCTTTGTGGTAGGTTTTTCCATCCCTTGGCATCGATCACACCGACTAGTATACCTCCTCACATCTTGGTGAAGAGCGGGCCAGTAATAACCAGCTTGCAGTACCTTGAATGTTGTTCTTTTGGATGCAAAGTGACCTCCACAAGGCCCATCATGATAGGTCAAAGGATGTCAAAGACTTCCTTCTCCCTAACACATCTTCCCATAATTTTATCTAGGCCTAGTTTGAAGAGGTTGCCTCCAATCCAAGTGAATGGGGAACTCCTCCTTATAATATTGCTCTTCTCCTTGGAGGAGAAATTTAGTGGAAACTTTCTAGACACCAAATAATTTTCTATGTCAGCAAACAATGGAGAGCGAACTGAAGTGGCAAATAAGTGTTCATCTGGTAAGTAATCATCAACCATTCCTTCCTCCCCCTAAAGGAAAAGTCAATCTAGATGAAAAATCTGCAACAACATTCTCCTTGCCAGGCTTATTAATAATAGTTAAATAAAATTGTCACAATAAAAGTAACCATCTAGTAATCTAGTATTTTACATAAGGCTTATTCATCAAGTATTTAATTGCACCATGGTCAGTATGTACAAATTTTTGGTAACTTCTAATGTAATGCCTCAATTTGTTCAATGAATGCACAACAACTAGGAGCTCCTTTTCAGTCACTCTGTAGTTCAGTTTGGCTTTTGACAAATTTTTATTGATGAAGTAAATGACACAAGGTAGATTTCCATCTATCTGGCCTAGGGCTACTCCTATGGTTTTGTGAGAGGCATCAACATGTATATGGAAAGGAAGATCCCAATTTGGGCCTCAGAGAATAGGTGCAGTAGTCAATTTTTCCTTTAGGGCTTCCAAGGCCTCTCGATAGCTTTCTTACCATAAAAATTTAGAGTCTTTGGCCAATAACCCAAATAACAGAGAAGCCAATTTGTTGAAGTCTTTTATGAATCTCCTATAATATCCATCTAAACCTAGAAAATATCTGACATCCCTCTACTTTTGTGGAGTTGGGACCCTTTGGATTATGGTTATCTTATTTGGGTCCACGTGTAGTTCTTTAAGGGATATTGAATGACATAGAACAATCGTTGCAATCATGAAGAAATTATATTTCTCATGACTAAGGGACAAGTTCATTTCAATGCATTTGTTCAGAACCTTGCCCGAGTTGGAGAGAGCCTCCTGGAAATCACACCCATAAGGAGTAAAGTCATCCATATAAATTTCCACTACATAGTGGAGTAGCTTAGCAAATATACTCAGGACTGCACTCTAGAAAGTGGTAGGGGAATTTCATAGGCCAAAACGAAGGACCCAATAAGAAAAAGCAGCGCAAGGATAGGTGAAGGTGGTTTTATCCTAGTCCTCTAGGCTAATCTCGATTTGATTGTACCTGTTGAACCCATCTAAGAAAGAGAATAACTTTTTCCATGCCAGGCCATCTAATACTTGGTCAATGAAAGGTAGAGGGAAATGGTCCTTCTTTGTTGCTTTGTTTAACTCTCTGTAATCAACACAAATCCTTCACTTCCCATTTTTCTTTGGAACCAACACCAAAGGAGGAACCCGCTCACTTTTTGAGATAGGGTAAATGAATCCTGAATCCAGCAGCTTTTGTAGTTCTTGTTTGACTATATCCTGGAGAGACGGATTCATTCTCCTTTGGGGTTATCGTACTGGTTTTCAACCTTCTTTGATATAAATGTAGTGAGAACATACTGAAGGGTGCACTCCCTTCATTTCTTTGTAGCTCCAAGGGAAGGCATCCAAATGTTCCCTTAACATGTTGCACAACCCTTCTTCTTGGTGTACGGAAAGAGAGGAGTTCATTTTCAAAGTTCTTTCAGGGCTAAATTCTATTGTCTTGACATGAGTAGGGCTTGAAATCAGCTAAGCATAGATCAATCTGATGGTTTCTCTTGGTTTCCTTTACTACTTCCTCTAAGGACAAGGTGCTATGAGTTGGATTTTGGAGTATTTGTTCAATCAAATCATCTTCATTTAGCTATCGTCCTCCCATGTCGGCTTTAAGGGTATAGAGTTGGATTGAGTAGACTTCCTCTTCTTCCTCCTCTTCTAGCTATAAAGGTAAATCACTTTCTAAAGATGGCTAAGCAGGAGGGTACAAGACCAACACCTTAGATGGATGCCCATTTTTTATAGTCATGTTTCCAGCCTTGTAGCTAATGTATGCATCTACAATGGCTAACTGAGGTCTCCCAAGTATGAGAGGATAGCCATTAAGATTGGCCTTAGGTTGGAGAACTAGGAAGTTTGCAGGGTACTCCTAGGTGTCAATGGAGACCATCAAATTCTCAACAATCCCCAGAAGGGCCATTGTGGAATGGTATGCAAGCTGTAAGAATGTTGTGGTCTTTCTTAATGAAGCCTAGAGATTTAGCATGAGCATGGTGTCCTTAGTCATTACATTAATGGAAGCCTCATGATAATTCAAGGTGTGTGGGAAAATTGTGCCATTGATGTCCACATCTACTACAGGGCTTCCAGGGTCTAAATACTCTGGGAAAATTACCTACCTCAGCATTAAGTCGAACAACTGTCCAATGACATTAATGGTAGGGGTGTCTCTTTTTTGCCTCCCAGGATGTTTGAAACGCTTCCCTTTAATCATTTTTTTGTAAATATGTACATACTTAATGGCTTGGACAAGTGAAATTTTGACACGTAGACTTTTCAGTTCACCCAAAGGTTCATTCTCTTCTAGGGCAGGCTGGACTGGATGAGTTAATCTTTCAGGAAAGGGTGGTGGATTCACTCTAGGAGTACTTTCCTCTCTTTCCTCCTCACTCTCCCTAGGTGGAGATGGAGGTGGGTTGTTCAGGAGTACTCTCCCAGACCTTATGTTGATTTCCTAAATTTTCATAGCATAAGTAGGGTAGGATGTCTCTCCACTATATACTCGTTGTGTCTATCTATTGTCTAGGTTTAGATTTGGTTGAGTAGGAATCTAAGGTAGTTTGGGTGGGGGAGGGTGTAAAAGTTGTGTTTGAGTAGGAGGTGAAGGCAATAAAGCTGGAGCATTGTTGTATGGCGGCCTCCACCCTTGGGGTGGTGCATTCCACTATGGTTGTGGAGGAGTATATGGTTGAAATGGTTGTTTGACTGGATGGGAATGGTACTGAGGTGAAAAATACCAAGGAGAAGGTGTAGAACAAGAAGTATGAGTAGGAGGGCCCCAAGAGGGAATGGATGGGTTTTGGTTAGGGTTGTAATATGCATAAGATAACCCTTGCATGCCCTGCTGCTATGGTTGAGGTCCATGAGGCCTCCTTTGATTTATGTAGCACAAATATTTGATCATCCCTTCAGTTCATTGACACACAAATTTTAGTCTGGGTAGAAAAGGGCACTTGTCTGTGGAGTGGTTTTCTTCACAGATCGAACAAATTTCTCTAAGGTTTAATGGACATTCATTCGTAGGCTGCCTCCTTGTCCATATAGGGAAGAAAATGGATAATTCTCTCTCTGATTCCTCCTGCTTTCTCTTGATGTGCATATGGTCCATCTATAGGGAAAGGGTTTGCAACATTTCACTCTTGAAATCTTCCATCATATTTCCAATTTCACCTTTTATGGATGTGTTGGAAGAGGATGATTTGGCCATTGGTTGAATACCCCTGCCCTACTAGAATTATTCTTAAAGATAGTCTTAATATCTTCATAGGATAGCTGGTAGATGTCCCCTCCTGCTAGTAGGTTTAGGGTATCTAGAAGATCTTCCCTTACCCCCCAAGTAGGACTAGCTTCAGTGACTGAAGATCAAGTGTACACTTGACCCTTTTGTAGCTAAGTTGGAATCTTTCCTCATAATCCTCTAAGGATTCATCATGCCCCAAGGTAATTCTAAAAATTTCCTCTTTCATGCCTTTGGACATACAGTAGTCCCAATACTTGTTGTTGAATATTTGTTGCATTTGAGCCCAGGTTGTGATGTTATCGTTAGGTAAACCCATGAACCTGCGCAATGCTGCATCTTGGAGAGTGGATGGGAATAATTTCAACTTCTGATAATCATTGGTGTAATCATAAGTTTTGCATATGACAATGAACTCAAACAAGAAAGTATCTGGATCCTCTAAGGTCTGGCCATGGAAGTGAGGAAGAGAAGAGGGGCTTATGTTTTTTATTTTGATTGGTTTCTATAATGGGAAAATAACCCTCAATTATTTCTCTATCTCCTCTTTCATTTCTACTTTTAGCCATTAGGTCAGTTGGAATGGGTTCTTCTTCTTCTTCTCTCACTGTAGGCTTCTCAAAAATCTCTAGTTGCTCGCCTAAGGGGTCCTCTAATTTGCAGCCACCGAAGAAGACAGAAGGTTAGCTATTGGAAGTGGTGGGTGTATTTGGTATAAATTTCCCTAAGTTATTCCTATTCCTGCGAGGCATGAAAGAAGTGTTTTTTTTTTTTTTTTTTTTTTCGAAGCTTTAAGCCCAATTACAGAATTGAAATAACAAACTAAATGGAATCTAACTGTTGGATGAAATCTTACTTGCAGAATAGAAAGGAGAGCAAACAAACCTACAATTACTTTCATAGAACTGAAGCTAATAGCTGAATCAAAGAGATAGGAAATGGAAGAAAGAAAGTAGAAATCACATCTATTGAGACACCTCCCTAGCAACGACACCAAAAATTGATGAGCACCAGTATTGCAGCAAGAATGTTACAACTCATGGGGCTACCAAAACTTTGTCAACCCAAGGTTTGTAGAAAATTAGAGGTGATAGTGTTGTATATACAAGTATATGCAATGGGTTCACTCTTTATCATTGCTCAGATGGCGATAGAACACTATGGTTTCTCAAACCAGCCTTCTTTAGATTTAGAAGAAGTTTGATTACCAATGAAGAAAGGGGAGTTTTACCCTAAATGGAAGAATGGAAATATTGTCTACTCCAGTAATGAAAGATTGAAATAAATGCTTTAAACACACCACTCATCTAACTATTTGTTAATATATCTTACTTCAGAAGAATTCTAAGCTAACATGTGTGTAATCCTAACTATTCTAGGCATGCAATCTGAAATAACCAAATATTTTATTATTGTGCATATGAATGAACACAATAACTCATTTTTCCTTTTTGTCCCTCTTTGTAAAAATGTGAATGCTAAATCTTCTTGGTGATGTGGCAGGTGGTTTAGAGATGGTTGTGAAAGGTGTGATAGTTTGGGAGGCAGGTGGGGGACTTCTCCTATCTTCTTCTATGCTTTTTCCAGAAATCCCCCTCAAACAAGCCACTCCAAGTCATCCTACAGGATGCCCTAATTCTTCCTACAAGATGACCTAATGCTACTACAGGATCCCCTATATTCCTACATGATCCAGCTGAGAGCAATAGGAGTGATTTGGAAGGTCGTATAGGGCCTAGGGAAGGTGAATGATGGAATAGACAAGGCAATGGAGTGGCTAGGACTTCTTCAGAGTTCGAAAGAGAGTTTGTAAGATTGTTTGGTTTGCTCAACAAACTTGGAAAGTTGTTCTTATGGAATGATGAATTAGTTGAGGGGCTTAGTGGTTTTTGGTGATCATGGGTGGATGAGGTTAGGATAGGGTTGCTTTCATGAGATCTTCTACACTATTGAAACTCTTGCAATACATACATTATTGGAATTTATCAATGAATCATATTGAACAAGGAAGATTTCCAATCAACTTAACAAAACATAATTTCATTATTTAGTCACCTAGTTCATGCATGGAAATACTTGTAGAATATAGTGAAATACCATGAGATATAATACAGAGCTAGAGGTATCATCAATGAAAACTTAAACATATTCTTGAAAGATGAAAAGATGTTGGCCATAGTAGCAAAAAACCCTAAATTCCATAAGAAATCAAAATTTTGTCTTTTGTGGCTGAATAGGAGTTCTTCCTCAAACCATGATCCCTGAAGGGAGGAATGAGGGCAAATCCACCTGCTATTATCCTTTTTGGTGTTCTTTTATCTCTCCAATATACTACTAAATCTATGCACAAATGGAAGCAAACTGATCAATTTCATCACTACTTGCACTGAAATAATGCTAAAATCAATTCAACAACTAATCTATGAAATAACCTAAGCATACAAGTACAATAAGAGGAGCCTTTTTGCTAGGGTTAGGCCCTAACCCAATAGCTTCAGCCCTCTGAGTTAACTCATTACTAGTTCAAGGAAATTCTCATTCTCATTATCATATCAAAAAAATTACATAACAATGTTTTGCCACAAAACTTCAACTAAAAAATGCGTTGTGCTCTTACATAAAACATATGAATCCTAATGAGCCTCTAGGACTACTTATTTATACAACTAAAGTATCCAATGGCTTCCTTAAATCCAGGGAGGTGTTGATGCCCCAAAAATCGTTACATCAACATCGGGGGATAACCACCCGGTCTGGACCTTAATACAACTCCTTTTCCGTTTGGGATGGTGGCTCCGACTGGATATAATGGGACAGTTTCCCAAAATAAATGAATAAAAGGGGGTGGATGAATGATTGGTTTTCTAATAAGTGATAATAAATGGAGGACTTATTCTATGAGCGAAAACGTAAATGACTATTTTATCCCGAGAAGCTTATATTCTTAAGTGCAACGTTTAGTGATCTGTGTTTCCTGATAGGCATATAGATGACACAATTCAATAAAAAAAGACATTCATTTAAATGATAATTGCTTCGTTCAAATAGTTGAACGAAGCAATTGATAAAACAATATTACACTTCTCTTTTTATATTACTGATACATTCACGATTGAGAGAATAGTAAACTGTAAACATCCAATAATGGAAAGCATAAAGTTTACTCTTAAAACACATTCACATATTCAAAAATAGCAAGAATGGCCAAACAGCAATTCACATAAAAGGAATAAATTCAGACATAGATAAAAGTACCATATGAGCTGCGAATTATTCCCTACGCCAATCAAAATTTGAATTCCTTCTTTTGACTCAGAAATACTTTTATATAAAGGCAGTAGTGCACATTCACATCAAAGCTTCGTTATCAAAATTTGGAAAGATTGGTCCAGTTTTCATAAAAGAATATGCCTTAAGTACAGTAGTGCAACTTCAACCTTAAGTCATATACAAAAACTTATGACCCTTTCTAAATACATGAAAGGGTCTATAAATACTAAACTAAGCTAACAAACTACAAAATTAAAATACTACTAAATTGGTATAATCCGATCTTCAATATCTCTCCCACAGTGATCTGGTAATCAGCAGCAATGATTCATCATTCTGGCTATTTACCCTTTGTCCTAAGTTGGCATATTTCCAGCATTAGTTCCACTTCTTGAGGGCGGCTAAGACGATAATTGATTTGATCAGCGTAGGTGGCATCATGTATATCGGGAATGATACACCCGATTGCATCCGTTAGGCATCTGAGGGTGGCTCTCTGGCTGTATGGTTTTACTAGGAACAACCTATAGGTGTCCCAAGTTAAACTTTTAATTCCTAAGATCAATCTCCCATTCTTTTCTAGCTCTTGGTGACATGACTGCTCCAATGTCTTGGCTGATAATAATTTACCTGGTGTACATTGAGAAATCATGTTACCTAAATAGAGAGTATTATTGATCAAGTCAATTAAATTGCTCATAGATATCTTGCATCTAGAAACTGCTCTCTCTGCTTTCATTAATTGGGACTGCGACTCCATGAATAGGATTTCTTTATGGGATTCGAAATTTTTGGGCAAGTTTGCTGCCTGTCCCTCATTAGAGTCCTGCCAAGTAAGAAAATTTGTCAAAGTGTCGTCGGCTTGCTCTAAACCCTGCCTGGCATCAACTGATTTGTCTATTTATAGATGTTGTTACGTCGCACAGAGGTTCAACTTGGGCAATTTCATGACACAAAAATCTTATTTTTGTTATTAATGCCTTGTTAATCTGCATTGCCTCTACTCCGAACTCGGCAGGCTGGGGAAGAGTCTTGAACCTCTCTACTTGAGATGATAATTGAGCAATTTGCTCATCTTTTGTCTTTTCCATATGTTCATTCATCGCCTTCAACTTAGATAATGCCTCTCATAATTCTTTCTGTCTCTAAATCACTCCCGAATCGATCCTCTATTTCTTTTCATGCAAATGTTTGTTGAGCTGGTTATTTAACTGTTGCTGCGTGGAAAGTTGTTGCTGTAGTTGTTCTGACTTTTGTTGTTCCTCCGATAGCTGTGCTTGCAGTGAAGCGATCACTTGATCCTTTTATTTCAACAAATTTCTTACCTCTAATGCCTTATCCATGGTGGCTGCCGAATAGGCACCAGCATATTGAGATAACTTTGTCAGGTCATCTGAGGGGTCGAATTCTTCCCTCCATACCACATTGGCTATTATTGTTTGTTCAGGGAACGAATAAGGTTGATCAATATTTCTCCTTTTCCGCTGTCACTTTATTACAGCCCTGTGTTTTGGGCTATAGAAAACATCCAGTGGAGGAATGTCCTCCACCTGCAAAATAATTTGATCGGAAGGATTCTTGGGAATTATTTCTACTACTGTAGTTGGGGGTAGACTGCTGGTTCCTTTGCTTGGAACCTCCTTTGATGCTGTATCTTGTGTATCAGCAGCTTTGGATGTTTCGGCATCCATTGAGCTCTCAAGATTGCTTATAATTGTATTAAATTTTTGCCATTCCTCGAGCAATCTTGGGTCCATTTGAGTATCGACACTCACGTCCTTGCTGCTCTGCTCCTGCTTCTTTTTCTGGTCCTCCTCCCGTATTATCTCTTGTTCTTTCTTTTCTGCTTCCTCTCTGTCTTTCCTCTGTGATTCCTCTTGTTCTTTTCTCTTTGCCTCTTCCTGTTCTAACCTCTGGAGTTCCTCCTTCTCTCTTCTTTGGACTTCTTCATAGATTTTGGATGTAGCAGGAGGTTCGCTGGTAAGCTACTGCTCAGGCTCGCTTGATTATATCATCGGGGCAATAGCTAACAAATCTAGAGGCAAAGTTTGCAACCTCTGTTCTCTAAGTTTATTAAATTCTACTAACTCGTCATCATGGTATCTCATTCTAGGTAGCTGCTTCACCTGGAATATTGACTCGGCAAAGGAGAACACGTCATCAAACTCATCTTCCTTATGTTCAAATTTAGTGAGTTTGGCCTGGTCTAGAGCATTATAGATGACTTTCTTCGGGTCGAAACATCTATTAGGCAGAGTGGCGAGACTTAGGATGTTAATTTTTTCTACCTCTTTCTCTGCATGTTTATAATCATGCAGAGTATAGACGCCACACCTTTAGAGGAAAAGGAGGCCAAACTTGCTTCTTTGAATTTCTGAGAGTCTTTGTGGCTGATGTGGCTGTGAGCTGATATGCTATCTCGCAAGCTAATTGTTTGTCTGGTATGTACAAGGGGATTATATGAGGCCTGGCCTGACTACCAAAAACTCTTACATAAGTGAATTTTTCTTCTCCAAACCAGGTTCCTAAGGCTGTCAAGTCAATTCTCTGCCTGAGAGGAGATCTTAGGGGCAGGTCTATCAAAAAATTACATAGTAAATAAGGTAGCATGAATCCATTGCAGACTTGGTATAAATGATGTTTATAATGGAGCTTTCCATAATTTCTGGTGGTAGATATGAATAGGCATAGGGTCTTGTGGAGTCCATCTCCACCCTAACATAGGAAACTCGGAATTAAAACAAAGGGTGTCCAAAATATAGGCACTAAAGTAAAATGGAGGGATGAACCTATCAGTAACACGGGATTTGTTTCTAAATTCAAGAATAGCCATAGCCAACTTATCCGATAATATCGTCCCCCAATCCATGATTTCGCTATTACATGCTACTTCCAACAAAGATACCATCTCTATGGAAAATTTTGAAGAATCATGCAATCCCCACATTCGACACATCATGACTCTAGCATAACAATAAGGAGAGCATAAGGAGTCGATGGAGTACTTACCCGAAGACTCATGTTTGTGTTTCGCCGGGTTCTGTCTCCATTCTCGTATAGGCTCCAACTCAGTTTCATTCTCATCTCGA
Organism: Pinus taeda; assembly: GCA_000404065.3. NCBI lineage: Eukaryota > Viridiplantae > Streptophyta > Pinopsida > Pinales > Pinaceae > Pinus > Pinus taeda. Next base: position 62,538 of record APFE030202106.1, read on the forward strand.
AACTTCTCCAGAAATGCTTTATTGTACTTCTTCTCTGGTTCGGGAAAATGGTACATTTGTCTGAAATCATTGGGCTGAAATGAACCGAATACTCTCCCATCAATGGTGAAGAATGTTCTGTCTGTAATTGGAATTTCTTCAATTGCCCATCTCACCACATCTGTATATAGAAGAATTTGTTCTCGGGCCGCTATCCTATGTAGGTAGGAATCAACCAAATCTTTTAAAGTAGCATCAGATTTCTGGCTTGAACCTGCTGTAGCTTGTACCGATGTTTGCTAAGGTTCCTCGGCTTCAACGAGGTTGTAAATATTTTGCAAAGTAGTACTGCGAAGGCCGAGACATGTGGTATCTGAGATTAATCCCTTTTTGCTTGGTCCCAGATCGGTGGCATGTTGTCCTGTTACCACAGAAGTTAAAGTCGTTCCAGACTTCTTAGATTTCTTCCCCATTTGGTCTCAAATCGTTACTGCGGAAAAAATTTATCATAAGGCGGAGAATAGATGGCGAAAACCAAGTATGGAGGAATTGTGTCAATCAATGAATAATGGAAGATTTATCATAAGGATCCCGCGGATACAATCTTTGAAGGGATTTAAGCATAATTGCTCATTAATTGGCCGTTTAAACCTGTCAATCATTTAAATGCTCATTATATCCTTTACTTGGTGAATAATCGTTTAAGCGTGGATTTTATTTTTTGGCGGTTGGACGCAAGCGAATCACTATCGAGAAATCTCGGTGTATATGTGTTTTATGTGTTATGCTCTCGCATTTTTATTTTTCATGTGATTTAGAATTCGTATGCAGGTAATTTCTGTACGGGGTTAAAACCTACATTTGGTATCAGAGTT
>APFE030202110.1:3033-49677 GCA_000404065.3 Pinus taeda
CCCCCCCCTCTCAGTATTATTTCCAACACGTTCAGCTATGATAGTGCCAGCTATGATCATTCTGTAAGCTTGTACTATGATTTGGAATGGTACATTAGATGGAAGGGAGGGTCCTGCTCGTAGATTCCAATCAAAGGAAATGACTAGATTGCTTGGAGGAGGGACCAAATAAGCGGCTGGATGAATCTATTGAAATGGGGAACTTCCCTCCTGTGGTAAAGGAATGGGTAGATTGCCCCCATTTTCATCAGACTCTGTGTTAACAAAAAGAATTTGAATGGTGTCGTTCTCATTCTCTTTGGAGACTGTATCATCTAAAGGTGGACCTTCTGAAGACAAGACTGGGTCGATTTCCGTCTTAACCTATTGACTTTGGTCCGGTGTGGAATCAAAGGGTTTATCTTCAATGATAGGTGTTTTGACTGACAACAGAGGTATGTCAGTCACATTTTCGACTAGCGATGGACTTGGCAAGAGTTTCTTGTATCCGGGCAGAAGTTGATGCGGTGAAGTAGGACAGTTATCCAAGACTCTTTTAGCTTCATCCAGAAAAGGATAACGGTGGAGGGCATTATCGCCTTCATACAACCTACAAGGAAATCTAGATATTCCTTTTTGTCCATTGACTTCATTTTCACTAGTCAATGGTGTAATCTCAACATGATTGACAGAGGTTGATGACACTGGGTGATGCAAGCGGGGAGACCAGTCTCTCAAGATCCATGGGATGTGAGGACAATCTCAATGATAGTGGTTCCCTTTGCAAATTACGGATGGAGATTTGGGTTTGGAAGGTGTAGTGTGTGGATTTTTTCTGGATGATGCATGGTTGCCCCCTTACGCAGCTGGCTTCTTCTTCTTCTTCTTATCCTTCCCTTTCTTCTTTTTCTCAGCTACTTGGTTTTTAGTATCACTAGTTTCACCAAGTGAAGAGGAAGAAGGAGAGGGAGAAACAAATGAAGTAGAAGGTGCGGGAGCAACTCCAGTATCATCAGGTTGCTGAGGAATTATGGTGTTTTGAACGACAGAGGTTGAGAATAGCCGACCTGGCAGGCCAATTGTGAGTCCTGGAAGGGACAATGTAGCCATATAAGGAGCACCAATATCTCCCCAAGAGGAGAAAGGACTAGGATTTTCCCCATGGGGAAATCCTTCATTGGTGGACTCCATTATCGCAAACTAAGATCAACGAAGGAACAACGATGTTATTCTAGATTAAATAAATTTTATGACGCTTTGAAACAACTTGCTTTTTCAATTTTTAAGAGTCGAGAAAAAGCTAAAGGTGACTCTAGTTGCCTTCGATTTTTAATGAGCCTGAAGCGACAAGTGCTTAGATGGACCTTTTCTTTTAAGGAATCGAAAAGGAACAAAAGTGATTACTCTGGAAATCTAGACAAAGGGATTACCAAACCAATCGCAAAACTGAAATATACACCTTGGTGGTAAATTAAAGAGAAATTCCCGAGGACTTTACATACGACAGTCAATCTTATCGAATGTTGTGTTTAGTGCATTGCGATCGATAGGGTGGCAGACATGATTTCCTAAGGATACAGGATAACAACGTATTGTGGTTTCCCAATATATACTCGACGGTACGTGGGAGCACAAGTTCGTATTGGAACTTATCGTATCAAAGAGGAGGAATCACCCAAACTACGATGAAAACGATAGTTACCAGGCTTTATGATGCCATAATACGTCTCTAGCCTAGACTTCTAAATGTTGTGCGTTAGGTTCCAAAGCATTTTTATGTTCATTGAGGTTTATTTTATAGTTGATCTTTCTTAAGAAGTTTTCCTTTCAAGGTTCACCACATGATGTAGATGTAAAATTCCTAAATATGCAATCTAAAATGATAAATAGTCGTTTGTTTTCTTTTAGCAATGAAAATCCTAGCTACTAAGGAAAGAAGAGTATAGTTCTTTCAACATAGAGTAGAGAGCACACACTAAATGCACTTTTCCTAAATCAATTTCCACATGCAGTCTAAATGCAAATGTACATGCATGTATTTTTTTTTCCGCTTCCTTAATGTGTGAATTCCAAAAAGGAAACTAAGTACAAATCTAAACTACTTTCTTCAAAACAACACTTTAACGAATTCTTTTCAAAACGAAAGGAAGGCTAAGATGACACTTTCAATTTCGAATGGAAAACTACTTTCGACACTTCAAATATTGACAATTCAAATCTAATACAATGAAAAAAGTACAATCGATTATCTAAAAGAGGAAGACTTTACGACACTCTTTTTCTTGACTCAAAACGACAGTTATGACACTTTTTAGACGACAGTTCGATTAAGCTACTTTTTGCAAAGAAGGACTGTGGATGATGAAAAATACAAAAAAAAAAACATTCACAATTCCTTATCGACGGAGGCTGAATAATGTAAAGGAATAAGGCTTCAACAATGATATATTGATCATAGGCTGCAAAACTACTGAATAGAGCTGAAAACAATGAAGAAAAAGCCAATTTCTAGAGAGAGAAATAGTCTCATTCAATCATCGCACCTGTCCTTAAGGGAAACAGGGATGCATCTCACCTACAGCACATGGGAAGTGTGATGCATCTAGACTGCCAATGAGAGACAATGTGATTCCAAAGAACAAAACTGATCTTGGTTTTTGCTCAAAATTTGCAGCTAAGTTCAGTTATTTCAGTCAAGCTATGATAGACAGTAAACACAAAGTATAGGCATATGATCTTATGAGCTTATTGAGTTACCACTAGGGCACTTAGGATGTTTGCAAGTTAGATGTTTAGTTCATAAACCAACCTAGAGATTGACTGAAGCCACGTTGATATACTTTGCAGTTGCATAGCAAAAGCAATTCAAAGGTTAGCTGGCTTAACTTCATGCTCCGTTTGTAGTTTATAAAGAAAACAACAGTAACAAACAAAGAAACTATTCATTGCCCAGTGGAGTCACCATTTTGTTTCCGGGAAAACTAATGCCTATTCAAATCTACTAGTCCCACTAAGACGGGTAGCTATCTTAGAAATAAACAATTCAAGGTAACTTGTGTTTTCCTTTATGGTAGATAGATAAGAGAGAAGCAGAGAGCACCAACCTTAGTCTTTCACTTGGCTCCTTGTTTGTTTCCTCTCTCCTTTGATAGAGCTTGCCACTCCTTTCTCACTTGTCCCACTTCAAAGAACACCTATGGAGGCAAAGCAACAAGAAACCATCAAAGCATAGAGATCTATGATACCATAAACAATGTAGAATCAGAAGTACATTAACCATACAAATGCATACACAAATACAAGATTCAGAAATACAGAAGTATATGGAGGAAAACAAAAATAACTTTATTGATAGAAGTAGAAGAGAGAATTACAACCCAGTTGTCTGATCCAGTGCCATCCTCCAAGCATGAAAGCCCTCTTCACCTCATGAAAAGCTAGATCACCCAACAATACAATGTTTCACAGAGAAACCAACAACACTTCCTTACAGAATACAAAATTCTAGCCTCTGGATCTCTAGGATGAGGGATCCATATATAGTTATTTGCAGGGGGTGAGTGAGCTTCTAGGTTTTTGATTAGTTTCATTTTACTGATAATTCTTGGTTCCACTTGGAGATTTCATGATCTCTTACTCATCCTTAGGTGAATTCAGAGAGGCAAGTGTCATATGAGCAGTTTCTAGAAGATTCTTTGAGTTTCCATCTAGCAAACTGCCTCTACCATTTGTCTCCTTTTGCTCATCGCACCCTACAGAAGGGATTTTTAGTATGCATCACACCCCTTGTGTGTAACAGGTGATATGCATCACACCCTCAGCATGGAGTAGTTTGTATGGTCCAGTTTTGACCAGTTCTAAGTAGTTTTTCAAGGAGAACTTTTGGGAAATGATGTAATCAGTTGACCTTGATATTTTAGGGTGTGAAACAACACTTTTAGGGGTTTGAGAGCCCTTGGTTTAGCGACATATGTGATTGGGGTTGTAGTGCCCAAATATGTCTATAACACCTATATAAAATATAATACAATACATTATCTTCATATTATTTTCATGACCTAACTGAGGCGGGCATTCCCATGCTCAACTTTATAAATTCAATTTCATGTACATAGGATAGAAAATCGCTTGCTGTTGCAGACTAGTGATTCTTGTAGAGCCATCATCCCTTAGCTTGGATGATCATCTGTGTAGCTACGATGTACATTTTATGTCTTTATTTTCCTGAATATATTGCAGCTCGGATGGATGAAACTAGATCCAGGGTCTTCAAACTCGTTCAATATTTTCCCTATGTACAAGCTGATACATGTGAAAAGATGTTCTGAAGTCGAACATGGAAAGACATTGCCTGATTACCAGCCAATGATGTAAGTTGTTAACAGTCGTGAGAGGAATCACCGATAATGATAATGACCCTCAAGGTACTGTAGTACAATTCACGTGGTGTGAATATAGGATCTGATGTCAAACACCACGTAAAATCTTTCGATCGAAGGCCATTGATGTAAACCTGTCGCCGAAAGTGAGAAACTTGTCATTAAGGCATGCAAGCTTCAAAGTACTGAAAGGGTTGTTCCTAAGTCAACTTCTTGGATAATGACCTGATGTTGACAAGAAGTGACCTATCGTAGGAGGGCCTTAATGAATCCCACATCTACGAAACAAAACAAAGAAAGTTATTTTTTGGAGGTGAAATCGATTTGATGATACAAGGTTTAGGAATTGCAGTCATGAAGAAAGGAGAGTGAAGGTAAATCAGTGGATGAGGCGTTAGCTGGGTGACGAATTCTTTGAATGTCTTCTCTTGAACATATCGGTGACACTAACATGGATTGGTAGTGTTAAACCAAAAAATGGATGGTACGGAGGACCAATAGTGATGTGACTAGTGAACGAAATAACCTAACCTGACTCAATCATGGTGATGGAGTGAAAGTGTCATGTTCAAGAGCAACCTGCTACTAATGAAGTTATTCAAGTTTTCTTCCCTTTTTCCCCAGTCATTGTTGACCAGCACCTCTTTAGTTTTGTCAAGCTTGAGGAGGATCACATATGCTTGTTCTATAATTTTCCCTTCAGGAAAACCTGTCGCTATGTTTTAGCGAGCCTAGCAACAGTGAAACTCGCTCTTGTCCGGTTGGACAAGTTTGTCGCTTTTGTTTTAACGAGTTTAATGACAAAGATAACTCAGTCCTTTTCATTTTTAGAGAGTTTGAAAAGAGATGGAAAGGAAACTCCAGTTGTCCTTTTTTGTGGCATAATCCCTTAAGTCTAAAAAAGTATAAAATAATACGAAAGGAATGACTTTTCAATTGCTTTAGTGGGTCGAAAAAGACAAGCGCTTGATCTTTTTGTGGAATGATCCCTCAGGTCCAAAAAGATTAAAATATAGAGGAGGGATGGCGCTTCCCCTTACTTTAATGAGCTGGAAAGGCTAGTAGCTCAGAAATCTTTTCATATTTTATGAGTCTAAAAAGAGCTTAAAAGAGACTCGTTTTTGAGGAACGAGTGATGTTTTTGGGTAGCAACTGGTTCCAGGTAAGTTTGGAACTTCTCAAACACGGCAATGTAAAGAGGATGGTTAACAAAATCACTCATCGTAGCTATTCCTCAAAAGGGTAAACAATAAAGTGGAAGCATATGATCGGCCAAAAGAATGGAGGTGACAGTAAGAACACAACCAAGGCTCAAAAGGCTGATAGCAAGGAAATCACGAAGGTCATTTACCCAGGGGGGATTCATTTTTTAATGAGCTTGAATCTGAAGAAACTATGCTCAGTGGCGGGTTTATTTTTTAACGAGCTTGAGCCCTGCAGAAACATTGCTCATGCCAGTCATTTTTAAAGATGTCTCTTATTAGTAGGTTCATTTTTTAGTGAGCTTGTCCCATGCGAAACTTTGCTCATTGCCTTTTGTATGCAGGTTGGAAACGACCAAAATACAGAACTAACTATGCTAAGAGTTAATGAACTACTGAGGTTAGGTAGGATAGTTTTGTCTTTTGCCTAGATAAAACATTTCCTTTGCTTTGCCTACGTGGCACCGACAAAGGTGAATGGTGGATCAGACCATTCACCTAACCTAAGTAGTTGAACTAAAAGTTAGGTTAAAACACTACTAGGTTAGAGTTAAACTGGTTGCTTCTCACTTGCATAAAAAAGGTTTGCATGCCCCCAGGTGTTGAGAAAATGAGAATTTCCAAGTTACCTTATGGAAGTTGCTGCATTTAAGCAAGATTGTTCCGTTTGCAGAGCAAACAAAACTCTTCCTTGTCTCTGTCCATATAAATAGATAAAGGTGAATGGTGTGAGCTTCCAATCACATAACGTGCGAGGTGATAAATGTTTCAGACTGATCCCATATCCTACACGGAGATGGCATTTTAGACCGGTCATATAACCTAAAAGGAAATTTGTTTTTTTAGCTAGGTTCGCCTGCCGAAGTAGACCAGGGTGCATGCCCCCTAAGCTTCATTACATTCAACGAATTACTCGCAGTAATTAGGTGGATGAACTGGAGGCTAAACAAACATTCTTGAAGTAAAGAGAGCATTTAGGGATGGTGTTTGACTCGTAGTTGTGTTTGAACTGGGAAATGAAAGTTGGTTGACAAGTTGCAACATTCTGCCTTCATGCGGGAAACACATCACCCGAAAGAGTGTGGAAACAATAGCTCCCATGCTGACGTAGTCACACCTAAGGATTAGATTGTAATCTAGTGGCCCTTAGAATACCATCACATTCAGGTGAACGATTTTCCTTCTCAAAGTTATAGGAAAATTTGGAAGGATCCCTAACGGTCGACTCGTTCCTTTGTTGAAGCCTGACAAGTTTCGATTCTCAAGCAGAAGCGATGGTGAACCAAGCAATTTCCAAGTAGTTGAGGAAAGGATACTCATGGAAGGCCCTTCATCTATGATAGTGCCAGACATGATCATTTTGTAAACTTATACTATGATTCAGAAGGGTACATTAGATGGAAGGCGGGGTACCGCTAGTAGATTCCAATCGAAGGAAACGACTAGATTGCTTGGAGGGGGGACTGAATAAATGACTGGATGAATCTCTTGAAATGGGGAACTTCCCTCATTTCGTAAAGGAATGGGTAGATTGCCCCCATGTTCATAAGACTCTGTGTTAACAAAAAGAATTTGAATGGTGTCGTTCTCGTTCTCTTTGGAAATTATATCATCTGAAGGTGGACCTTCTGAAGGCAAGATTGGGTCGGCTGCCGTCTTGACCCGTTGAATTTGGTCCAGTATGGACTCAAAGGATTTATCTTCAATGATAGGCGTTTCAACTGACAACTGAGGTATGTCAGTCGGATTTTCAACTAATGATGGACTTGGCAAGAGTTTCTTGTTTCCAGGCGAAAGTCACTGCGATGAAGCAGGACGGTTATCCAAGACACTTTTAGCTTCATCTAGAAAAGGACAACGGTGAAGGGCATGATCACCTTCACACAACCTACAAGGAAATCTGAATGTTCCTTTTTTTCCATTGACTTCATTTTCGCTAGTTGATGGTGTGTTCTCAACATGATCAACAGAGGTTGATGACACCGGATGGTGCAAGCGGGTAGACCAGTCTCTCAAGATCTGTGAAATGCAAGGACAATCTCAATGAAAGTGGTTTCCTTTGCAAATTATGAATGGAGATTTGGGTTTGGAAGGTTCGGTGTGTGGATTTTCACCGGATGATGCATGGTTGCCCCCTTGCTTGACTGGCTTCTTCTTCTTCTTCTCCTTCCCTTTCTTCTTCTTCTCAATTACTTGGTTTTTAGTATCAATAGTTTCACCAATCAAAGAGGAAGAAGGAGAGGGAGAAACAAACGAAGTAGAAGGTGAGGGAGCAACTCCAGTATCATCTAGTTGTTGATTCGATTGCTGAGGAATTACAGTGTTTTGAATGACAGAGGTTGAGAATAGCCATACCGGTAGGCCAATTGTGATTCTTGGAAGGGACAATGTAGCCATATATGGAGCACCAATATCTCCCCAAGAAGAAAAAGGACTAGGATTCCCCCCAAGGGGAAATCCTTGATTGGTGGACTCCATTACCTCAACCTAATATCAACGAAGGAACAATGATGTTATTCCGAATTAAAAAAAATTATGATGCTTTGACACAACTTTTCTTTATCGAATTTTAAGAGTCAAGAAAAAGCTAAAGATGAATCTAGTCGCCTTCGATTTTTAATGAGCCTAAAGTGAAAAGTGCTCAGATGGACCTTTTCTTTTAAGGAGTCGAAAAGGAACGAAAGTGACTACTCTAGAAATCTAGACAAAGGGATTACCAAACCAATCATAAAACTACAATATACACCTTGGTGGTAAATTAAAGAGAAATTACCAATGAATTTATGTACGGAAATCAATCTTCCTGAATGTTGTGTTCAGTGCATTGTGATCAATAGGGCAGCAGACACAGCTTCCTAAGGATAAAGGATATCAGCTTATTGTAGTCTCCCAATATATACTCGACGGTACGGGGAGCACAAGTCCGTATTGGCACTTGTCGTATCAAAGAGGAGGAATCACCCAACCTTCATTGAAAATGATAGTTACTAGGTTTTACGACCCCAGAACACGTCTCTAGCTTAGACTTCTATATGTGTTGTGTTAGGGTCCAAAGCGTTTTTATGTCCATTGAGGTTTGTTTTAGAGTTGATCTTTCTTAGAAGTTTGTCTTTCAAGGTTCACCGCATGATATTGATGTAAAATTCCTAAATATGCAATCTAAAATGATAAACAGTCATTTGTTTTATTTTAGCAATAAAAATCCTAGCTACTAAGGAAAGAAAAGTATGATTCTTTCAACAAAGAGTAAAGAGCACACACTAAATGCACTTTTCCTAAATCATTTTCAACATACAGTCTAAATGCAAATGCAAATGCACATGCATGTATTTGTTTTTCCATTTCCTTGATGTGAATGCCAAAAAGGAAAACTAAGTACAGATTTGAGCTATTTTCTTCAAAGTGACACTTGAACAATTTCTTTTCAAAATGAAAGGAAGACTAAAACGAAACTTTTGATTTCGAATGAAAACTGCTTTCGACACTTCAAATATTGACAATTCAAATCAAATACAATGACAAAAGTACAATCAACTATCTAGAAGAGGAAGACTTTACGACACTCTTCTTCTTGACTCAAAATGATAGTTACGACAATTTTGAATCAAAAGACGACAGTTCGATTAAGCTATTCTTGACAAAGGAGGATTGTAAATGATGAAAAATACACTAAAAACAATCACAAATCTTGATAAATGGAGGCTGAATAATGTAAAGGAAGAAGGCTTCAACAATGATATACTGATCATAAGCAGCAAAACTACTGCATAGAGCTGAAAATGAGGAGAAAAAACCAATTTCCTAGGAGGAAAAATAGTATCATTCAATCATGACACCTGTCCTTAAGGGAAACAAGGATACATCTCACCTACAACACATGGGAGGTGTGATGCATACAGGCTGCCAGTTACAGACAGTGCGGTAGGCCAGGGAATGAAACTAAGTTTGGTTTGTGCTCAAAATTTGCAGCTAAGTTCAATTATTTCAGCTAAGCCATGATAGACAATAAAAACAAAGTATAGGGGTATGATCTTAGCAGGTTATTGAGCTACCACAAGGGCACTTAGGATGTTTTCAAGTCAGATGTTCAGTGCAAAAACCAACCCAAAGATTGACTGAAGCAAAGTTGATCTACTTTGCATTTGCATAGCAAGTGCAGTTCAAAAGCTAGTTGGCTTAACTTCAGGCTCCGTATGTAGCTTATAAAGCAAACAAAAATAACAAACAAACAAACTAATCACTCCCCAGTGGAGTTGCAATTTTGTTTTCGGGAAAACTAGTGTCTTATCGATCTGCTAGTCCCACTAAGACAGGTAGCTATCTTAGAAACAAACAATTAATGTAACTTATGATTTCCTTTATGTATGATAGATAAGAGAGAAGTAGAGAGCACCAACCAGACTCTTTCACTTGGCTCCTTGCTTGTTTCCTCTCTCCCTTGATAGAGCTTTCTACTCCTGATATCGCCATATTTAAATTGCTCATCAGGCCCCCCATTAACCTCTGCGTGCAATCGTTCCCCGACCACCGTCTGATTTGAAGGCCTAGATCCAACGCCCTAGAAGCCATTTCGGGTGGCATCATTGGCCAGACGATACAGGCCCAAAAAATTTGTTTTCCACGAGATCACCTTGGCGACCTGTCAGTTGCTGAGTGGAATCGGGCGGCCCCTCCAAAATACCACCAAACACCCACAAGCAGTGTGAAATTAACCGCTTACCGCCTCCCCACTATGTGACAAATCAATCACTATTGACCCGTACCTGCCAAAAAACATTTTTTCCATATAAAATCCAAAAAGCCCCAAAAATGTCTTTTTTCACTAAATTCTCACATGCAAGCTTCTGTACGCATGCACGACACCTGTAAAACATTGAAGCCATCAACCCACGACCAATTTTTTCTCCAGAGAACGCCAAAGATCACCCAGTGAACCGTGCAGTTTCCATAAGTACCCTTCAACCAATTGCAGCTACTAATTACCCTGCTTAGAGTTAATTTGCCCTAGTTTTAGGTATTTAAACTTGAATTCACCAAGTTCCCTGTCAATTTCAAGTTAGTCTAGTGATTAAGTATTTTGTTAAACTTAAAACTTAATTGAAATTACTCCAATAGATTCCATACTACACCTTGCTGAATACTCAAACCCCAAAGCTACCAAAATACCTTTGAAAACCCCAATCCAACCTTGAGCAAGCATAATTCGAATCCACAAGAAGTGAATTATGGATGCTCTACTACATTGAATATCAATCATGTGTTCAAAACTCATCTGAATCTAGAACACCTTCCACTGGCTAACAAAGATTTCTAGATAAAAGACATGGTCACCAATGGCCTAATAATTAAAATATATTGCCTTGTGAGAGATGCCCACCTTAACAATGCTAACAAAAATGGATTGTGGGAATCTAACTTACCCAAGTATGTTTTCCCACAAGTCCATTGTTTTCCTGAGATCATTCACCAATGCAGAATTCAATACATTCCCAGCACCAGGGCTATTATGTCTCCTCATGAGGGAATCCTTTTCAAAATCAACACTGAGTCCATCAATCAGACGCTGCAGCTACAACCAGGCCAGAACCTGACCCCACTAGTTGTTGGAGACTTGCTGGAAAAATACCCGACCTTGGGCCTTACCAAACTCATTGAAATTCTTCAAACTTTTATTTTGCAAGAAGCACATATGCCCACTGATATCCCACCATACATCTCTGCCATATTTTCTTAAAGGGGTAAACATATTATCACCATGATTTCTTCTATCCTGGGTTGTACAACTGATGAATAGGTGGATCAAACAGTCCTTGCTTTTATGTCTATATTTAGCTCTCGTAAGCCTCCAACAATAATCTATGACTATGCCCAGTTCATTGCAGACAAGATGCATGAACAACTTATGAGATTACCCACTGAGAGAGTCTTCAAGTACTACTCAGTACTATACCACATGTTCCTCTACTTCCAAGCAGATAAATTCTCACTTACCTTACAAAATTTGGACACCAAAGACCAACCAAGATCAATCATCTTCTGGACCCCATTGACTCCTCAATATTCCCCCCCATTCATACAATGAATTCATAGATTCCTTTTTCCATCCTATGATGACCATGCTCAGTGGAACCCCTCCACCAAGAATCAGTTCTGATATTAGGAGATTCCTTCATCTAAACATCAATCATCAGGTGGGAGATTGGTACTTATGCCAAAGCCACACTAAAATTAGGATTTATGGGTGCCAACTTGCCCCATACAAAGTACCTAAATACCTTCCATTGAGGTTATTTTCCCTGGAGTACTACAGGTAGATAATAAATTCAGATGAGGTAAAATTTGTGTCAACCAAAAAGAATGCCCAGCTCAAGATCAAAGACCAATTGGGTCCTTTTATTTGTAATAGCAGAGAAGCTGGAAAGGAGGCAAAACTAATCCTTCAGAGTTTAAAATTAAACAAAGCTTCATATGGAGATATGATCCCTTGGATTTCATCTGCAACACAAGGTAGAAAAACAAGATGGCTTGCTATATGCATCACCGCATCCCTGAGATAGAAAAGTATGCCAACCAATTGCAATGGTTGGAAAACACTTTAGAGGATAGGGACAATACTAAAGTTTCTGTGGAAAACACATTATTAGATATAGAAAAGAAACTTGATGAAAATTCATTTTTGCAGGTACCACCTCAGGAAGGGACAATGATAACTCCCCCTATCATGCAGACTCCTTTGAATGAGAAGAAAAATCCCAAAAGGGGCAGGGAGGAAGGATCAAGTTCAGGGACACAAGAATTCAATGTTCAACATGAAAGAGGCCAAAGCAAAAGGCCTAGATTCAATCCCATGTCAGAGCAACAAGACACTGATGACTCAGTTGAATAATTGATTCTGAGCCAAAAAGGAGTAAAGTTATTGTTCCTTTAGAGGAAACACAACCCCCATCATCCTTAGGAACCCAGATGATACAGAGACATATCAGTGTAGAGGCCTCGTCATTTAGCAGACCAGTAGACAAGGATAAAAGTATCAAAGATAGGTTCAAAGACATAAAAACGAGGAATGAAAGGTTGAAAGCTGAGACATATGCTCAACTTTTCAAACTTTCTACTCCAGGTCATAGTAGATTGATCTCACCTTTGACATCAAAGAGGGGAAGATGCAGGTGTCCTTCATTCAACCAATTGTGCAACAACCAAGGGCACCCACTGACTGTAAGAAAGTTGATTTTGAGGTGTTGGCTAGGGATATTCACCCTGTGGACCAAATAGAGTTTCAGAAGCAGGCTAGAGAAATGATCTACTCCACCCTAACAGGGAAGTCCATAGTTGTTCATCAACTACAAAGTTCCCTGAACAACATCTCAGCTTAGTATCAGCTTGAACGAGCTTTATCACAAGCCAAGGATAACAGAATCAAGTCTTTGGAAGACTTGATCATAAAGATGGGACATGATCCCAAATATATCAAAGCAACAAAGGAGTTAATAAAACATAAGAACAGGGACATTGCTTCACTGAAGAAGCAACCAAAGATACCCTCCTTGCATCATCCAAAAACACAGGACATGTTACAGTCTCAAACTTAGCATGAGGACTTAATGGATTTAGTCCTCAATCTGAATGATTAGTTGAGGAGCACAGAGAAGGAATTGGATGCCTTAATCCAATTGAAGCAAGGTGAAGTAGGGACCACACCAGAAATTGTAATCCCTACAGTGACTACTGTAGTACCATCTACATTAGTAGCCACACTGGCTCCAAAAACTACTATAGTCACTACCTTAACCATCACCACTGCAACATCTACATCAGCAGCTTCTACAACAACACCAGGTACATCAATAGATGGAGCAGCTGAGCTTGTTCATGCCATGGAAGAAATGTCTATTTAGAAAAATGAGATAAACCAGCTAAAGGAATAGGTGGCAAGCTTAGAAACAGACTATAATCTTGCCAAGATTATGTAGAAAGAGGAGGAACAAAAGGCTGCAAGGACAAAGGAAGAGCTCAAGTTAATGGAAAGAGACTTGACACTAAAGAAGCCACTTGGAGAAGCCAAGGAAAAACTGTGGGAGAATATCATTGACTTTGTCAATGATATTTGGCCATCCATGCAGTTCATATTCAAGCAGAATGATCTCATAAGATTAATAATAGAGGCTATTGAGAAATTGTAGATAGAATTAGGCAACAAGTCTAGAGATGCTACCAGGCTCATCTAGTTCTTAAATTCAAAGAAGTACCAAGTACAGGAACTGGAAATTGAAGACAGGACTGCCACTATTCTGGAGGTAAAGGAAGTCCTCATTGTTATAGGACAAAATGACCTCCTCATCAACTCAGAGGTGAAAGACAGCATGACTGAAGCAAAGACCACAATTGCAGGCCTTGAATCCACATTAATGCTAGTTTTGCACTGATAACCTGCTTTATAAAGCTTGTTACCAAGCATCGAGGAGCGTTAGTCACCCTGCTAACTCAAGTTGTTAGACCAAGGGGAGCATTAGTGAAACTAAGATATGTTCAGTGGGTCAAGATAACGAATCTGCTCACAAATATCTAGATATTTATCCCTAAATTTGCTCAAGAAAAGCAGGGAAAGTCCAAAAAATTGAACTATTTGGAGAATTTCCAATCTGAGAATGAAGGCAAATGGGAAAAAGCTTGAAAATAGGGCAGGTTCATGGCTTTTTCCCTATTTAACTCTAGGAGGAGCTTGGCAGCCCTAATTCGATTGTTACATAAGTAGCGAGAGGGCCATTGTGGAAGGGGTCAGAGCATTTGAAAGGATAGCCTACTAAGCTATTGAGAATTGACTCAAATCTAAAGAAGTGAGCTAGAAGAGAGAGAGAGAGAGAAGAAGAAGGGGCAAGGGAAGACTGATACAACATAAGGTTGTAATCACTCTTTCGTTAGTAATACAGAACTGCAGTTGTGTTCCCTACTCCATAGTTGGTAACATTGTTCATTGAGTTGTTCATTTCGATACTTGTTGAGTTGAGTAGTTTAAGTTGTATACAAATGTATGTTCATTATGCATTCTTATATCAAGTTTTCTAGATTATATGTTGTGATTGTGTTTGCCTTTCCTTTGTGCAAGAATTGTCTTGGAGCCAGCTTTGGAGGAGTTCTTCTTGGCTGCATTGAGACCTCCAAACAAATCTAGAAGGAGATTTGAGGTAAACATTGTTTCCATACTTGGTTAACTGATATTTGATAGATGAACATGTGTATAACTTGGTAGCTTCTGCAGATAATCCTACAGTTTGTCAAAAGTCCCAGGAAGGCCTTTGAGGGTAGTTTTCATTCTCCAGACACCATGCATTTTACCCGATAGCACTCACCAAGAGGGACCTTATGCATAAGTTAGAGGAAAAGATCAAGGAGATGCAAGTAGCCATTGATGGGTTCATGGCTAAGTTTGATAAGCTAAAGGAAAAGGGATTACCTAATCCCTTAGTCATTCATGATAAACTTATGGAACAACAAGATTACAATGATAAAATTAGGGATGTAGCAAGACAACAAGTGGCTACTTCACAAGTTTCAGGAGTACCAACAGGAAAGGTATTGTACAATGCTTTTGAAAATCTATTTTACCTCCAGCATGAGATAAAACATATGTTTGTAGATAAGGCTTCATTTGACAAATACATTGAGGCAGATGAAACTTACTAGAGAATGCTGAGTATCCGATTACCAATAGATCAAGAATAGGAAAAATTGACTGACTTACTATAACAGAACACAGTAAAAGGTCAAACACACAATCAACGAGGTAAAAGGGCATCCGAGTCAAAGGTTACAGGGTCAAAGAGTATCTGTGTCAAAGAGTATCAATATAGAAGACAATATCCTTTGGCCAGCAGAGAGCATAGCAACCATAAACTTCCAGCTAAACCACAATAAAAGGGACAACAAGAAAAAAGTTCAATCGCTGTCTCTATCTTCCCGCGAGAAGATATTTTGAATTTCCTAGATTAATTCCCAAGTTAGTTTGGGATATTTTGTAAAATCATTTTGTATAAATACTTCATAAATCAAAGTATGTAGGGTGGATTCTTATACTTCAAATAGAATTTTGTTCAAATACTATAAAGCTTTTGTATCACTAACTGCACCAGCATGTTGTATTGATGAATAAAGATCAGATATTTCAAGGGATTCATGTGTAAAGCAAAGTACAAATAGGTAATTTTCTTGTGTTGTTTTATCTCTCTTAAATTTGTTTCATAATCTTCAATGTTTCAGAAGTCTGAATTTTTTTACTTGAATATTATTTCAAAATTTTCTTAACTGCACTCTGTCTTATTGTTATACATTCTTAATGTCTTAGCTAGGGAATTCTTAATTGCTCAGCTTCCATAGTTTCTCCTCTGGTCTATAGTAAAGGATTCTTAATTTCCCTTTGCTCATGATTCACTGTTGTTCCCCCATCTTAGCCTCAGTATGAGGATTCTTGATTGCCCTCTCACCTCTGGTAAGACTCATTTCACCATTTAGTCCAAGGATTTGTACTTCACTTTGCTATCTTCCCCTTGAACATTCCCTTTAGTGAGTTAACTCCAGCTTTGCTGCCCCTTATTTGAATACATTGCCCAATGGCCTAAAGGCATCAATCTATCTACTTGTTTTAAGGATTCCACCACCAAATATTCATACAAATAATAAACCCCCCTGAACTCTAGAACTAGCCTAATATCTAAGCAAACATAGCTAAATTATATAGAGAGAGCCCTCTCTTAGCCACAGGTTGGCTAAAGCCTATGCTTAAAAGTTGGTTTGTGGTTACCTTGAAGCCTTCCCTTCTTCCAAAACTTCTAAGGAAAAGTTTTGAGTGATAACATAGAGGAGACCATATTGGGGAGAAAACCTCAGTCTCCTAAAGCTTTAAGGAAATCTTAATCATCATCCCGAGCCCCTTAAATTTAGTTTTATAGAAGTTTTAAAATTTAAACTAAAAAACATTTTAAAAGTTATTACTCTCGCTACCAGGTAAACTCATTATACCAGGGCTAGCCCAGAACCAAACCCTGTTGTTATCGTGGATGATCCAGATAGAATTATAAGAAAATCCAAAAAAGAAGAAAGTTCAGCTGATAAAACACCATTAGTTAAAGCTAATTCATGTCTTGATGAGTGGTTGTTTTTAGACGATTTACCTTTTGATATGCAATTTGATCTCTCATTATTTAGAACAAAATTTGAAAATGTGCTTAATGAAACTATTCTAGATCTTGATTTTATTGCAGACCTTGAAGTTCAAAGAGCTAATAGATCAATTGATGAATATATTCTGAACACTCCACTATCATCCATTAATACTATTCTAACTGCTGAACTTTCTACTCAATCCTCCAACATTATTAATACCCCTTCCATCACTACCACACCATATATTATTTCTACTACAGTTCATTCCACTGGCCCATTCATTCCACAACTCCCTATAGAACCTAGAATCTTGTTTCCACCTATAGACACTCCCACTTCACTCATTAGCCCTTCAAGTTCACTTATAGATACTTCCATCTCCCCTATACACAAAATTGTCCCTTTTATCCTAATTCTCATTATAGAAACCCTTCATCTGTTGTTTATATTTCAGTTTCATTTGTATATATTCCAACATCGGTTGTTAATATTCCAAGTTCAACTGTTAATATTCGAAATTCCGTTGTTAATACTTGAGTTTCAATTGGCAATCTTCCATTTTCAATTGTAAGCACCGCTAGCTCATCCATCTCCACCTCAACCCAAACTAATTCTTCCTTATCCCCGAGCCAAGCCAAGGCTTTAGCCATGGCCAATAGATATGCCCCTTTGGTGTTACTTGGTCAGTCACATGACTTACCTCAGGACTATCAAAGAAAAATTCAACTATTTAATGCTACGGGCCTATACAATGCTCAACAACATGTTAACATAATGAATGATTATTTTGAGTTACGTGAGATAGATGATGCAGATGTAAGAATGAGGCTTTTTTCCCAAACATTAGTTGGGGAAGTTAGAAACTAGTTTGGAGACTTAGTTGCTGGTAGTATTGCAGATATGACAAACTTTCATAGGATGTTCATTGAGAGATGGGAGAGGAAGAAAAACCCATTGCAGATACTTTATGAGTATGAGAAAATTAGGAGAGGTCCTAAAGAATCAGTTCAAGACTACTGCACCAGGTTTAATAGTGCTTACAATGTCATCTTGACCAACCCTAACACTCCTCTTGATCTCACAATGATGAAGTTCCCTGATGGTTTTGATCTAGATATGGCATACCAACTTAGGGAAAGAGAGCCTGCAACCCTAGAGAAAAGCCAAAGAAATGCAGTAAAAGTAGAGGCTAATATTTTAGCCAAAAAAGCTCAAGCAATGTTAGAAAGGAGAGTAGGATTTGTTGATGAAGCTTCAACTTCTGATGGTAAAGTAGATCTTTTGGACAAAACTGTAGAAAGGATCATGGATAGACTTGACAACCTAGATAGAAAAACATGGGATAATCAACAAGAGCCCCCAGTTAGGAATGCTAACTTCAGAAAAACCCAAAATCAAAACCAAAACATAGGAAAGAATGGACCTGATCAAAACATTAGGCCTCCTTTTCAAGAAAACTATGTAGAATCATCTGATCCTGATGATCCAGAGCAAGATACCCAAATAAATCTAATGGGATTAGATGATCAAAAACATGTATTTCTCTCCTAGGATGAGGAAGAATTGCATATGTTACAACAGCTTCAAACCCAGTCTGGAGAGTCATTTGACTATAATAGGGATATGACTCTGCCATATTTATAGTGCACAAACAATATAACTTGAGAAGTAAAAATAATGTTGGTCCTCCTAACAAAACTAATAAAGCAATGACAAATCAACCCAAAATAACAAATAAATTTCCTATTTCAGAGGTACTTCAAATCCTCCCTAGGCCAAACCAAAATCCCCCTAGTCCCATCATTGAAGAAATAACTGCCAACCAACCCTCTATTGAGAAACCATCCACATCAGTTCCACTTAAAGAACCAAAGAAAAAAACCTATAATGCGAGATCTGAAATTCCCCATAAGGAAATCCCAAGTAAACAAAAGGAAGATAATTCCACTTAAAACCTTGTTTCAAAGGTCTACAACCCTTCCTCATCATTCAATTTGGGAGAAAAGATATCCAAGCTGAAAATTTTAGTCCCTTTGACTGAACTAGTTAAAAACGAAACTTACAAATCACAGGTAAATTAGACCCTAAACATTACTGAAAACAAAGACTTAATTAACTTGTTCGATGACAAACCAGAATTAATATTTGGACCAGATGTTAATGGAAAACTGTAAGAAGGAGGAGTTCCACCTTTTTACATTAGCCTTTATATTCATGAAAAAATACTAGACAATGCCATGTTATATTCTGGGGCTTCTCACAACCTAATGCCAAAATGAGTAATGGAAAAATTGAATCTAGACATTACTAGACCTTACAAGGACTTGTTCTCCTTTGATTCAAGTCAAGTAGAATGTCTAGGGTTAATCAAAGATTTTTGTGTTACTTTAGTCCAATATCCTGCCAAGAGCATCCTTATGGACATTATAGTGGTTGACATCCCACCAAAATATGGCATGCTGTTTTCCAAATCTTGGGGAGCCAAGCTTCAAGGATCCCTCCAACTGGATATGTCATATGCCACAATTTCTGTGTTTGGACAACCCAAGAATTGTACATAGAAACTTTCATGAAATACATGGTAAGTAGCCAAGATAGACCTCAAAACTATCCCATATACTCCATGCATTCAGATGTAGACTCTTTTATTATGTTCAACACTGATCAAACACCAAACGAAAATCCTAACAATGTTGTTGCAGAACCAAAAGAAATTGAAATTTACACTGCTAATGAATCTAAAGAGACTTTATAATTTTGCAATGAAGAAAGTAATCAGGTTGCTAGAAATAAAAATAAATGGGATACTGATGATGAGAACTATGTACATGAAATCTTATGTCATTTAGAATTTGATGGCTCTGTAAATAAGTTAGGAGCAGGAGTAGGAGTATGGATTTATAATTTAGAAAACAATCACCTAGAGGGCCATGTCTATAGGTTAAATTTCAGATGTACCAATAATATGGCCGAGTATGAGACTTTGATTCTAGGTCTCAAGGTAGTTAGGAATTTAGGTGCTCAAAGAGTTTCAATCATAGGAGACTCAAAGCTAGTTGTATATCAGATTAAGGTTCTATATATGACTAAAGACACTAGATTACGTTATTATAGAGGAACCATTGTAGAAATACTCAATAATTTTCTAGAAACACAGCTTGCAGTAGTTCCTAGGAAGCACAATATGCAAACCCATAGTTTAGCAATGTTTGTTAGTACCTGTAGGTTACCCTTCCAACCTAACCATCAATACACTGTTGAGGTCAAGCACAGACCTTCAATCCTAGATAATGTGTAGGACTTTCAATTATTTTCAAATGATAGACAGATAAACAACTTCTTAACCTTAGAAGAATAATTTGCACATAGTAATATAGACACTGATACATCCATAGATCTTGACTCTAGGGATGAAGTAACAATAAATGAGCTATAAGGTAATGAAGTAGATAGTTTTAATCCCACTAAATTCACAAGGTTAGGTATAGACAACCTAGAACAAGTTGATATTGATGAAACAATTAATGAAGAAAGCGAAGTAATTAATCTCAAGGATAATTTCTTACCAAAATGTTTAACCCCTCTGGAAGACTTATTCGATTCAAATGATGTTCCTAGGAAGCCTAAAATGGAACCATTAAAATCTGATATTTAAGACTGTAGCATAGGCACAAAAGACAATCCCAAGCTAATGTGAGTTTGTTTAACAGAAAAGGTGAAATACATTGAGTTATTGAAAGAATTTCAGGATGTCTTTTCTTGGAGCTATGAGGACATAAATCCTATGACACCAACATCATCCAACACAAAATTCCTATCAAAGAGAATAAAAAACCTTTCAAACAAAATCTTAGGAGAATTAATCCTGTCTTATTACCTTCAATAGAAAAAGAAATTAAGAGAATGTCTGATGCCAAGATAATTGCACCAATAAGGTTTTCTGAATGGGTCTCAAACTTGGTCCCAACCAGGAAGAAAACTGGTGAGATCAAATTTTGTGTAGATCTCAGAAACTTGAATAAAGCATCACTTAAAGACAATTACCCTCTTCCCAAAATGGATCACATTTTACAAAGGGTAGTTGGGTCAACCAGAATCCCAATACTGGATGGGTTTTCTAGTTACAATCAAATTTTGGTTCACCCTGATGACCAAACCAAGACTACTTTTACCACTCCTTGGGGAACCTTTATGTATGTCAAAATGCCTTTCGGGCTAATGAATGTAGAAGCCACTTTCTAGAGGGCTATGGATATAGCCTTTGCCAAAGAAATCCATGATTTCCTTGTAATATATCTTGATGATATTACTGTTTTCTCAAAATTAGACAATCAACATCTAGATCATCTAAGGCAAGTCTTTATAAAATGCAAAAAGTATGGTATCTCATTGAATCCCAAGAAATATTTATTTGGATTGAAAGAAGGGAAATTGTTAGGGCATATCATCTCTAAATATGGCATAAGAATAGATCCTGCAAGAATTGAAGCCATCTTGCTAATACAACACCCTAGGAATATTAGAGAACTACAAACCTTTTTAGGAAATATTAACTTCCTTAGAAGATTTATTTCTAACCTAGCAGAGTTAATTGGAGAACTAAATAACATGTTGAAAAAAGACTCAACCTTAAGTTGGACTATTGAAGCTAAGAAATCATTTGAAGACATCAAGCTAGCCTTGACAAAAACCCTGGTATTAGTTAGTCCCAAATTTGGTAGGGATTTTATTTTGTTTTCCTTTGCTTCTGAGCATACAATAGTTGCAGTTTTATTGTAGGAAAATGACCAAGGATATGAACAACCCATTGATTTCTTTAGCAAAACCTTAAGAGGTGCACCCCTAAAATACAAGATAAGGGAGAAATAAGCATTGGCTTTAGTCAAAGCTATCAAAGATTTTAGGGTATATATTTTGTATTCTCATATAGTAGCCTATGTTCCCAATTTGTAGTCAAAGAAATCTTGACTCAGGAAGGTCTTGATGGGAAAAGGGAAAATGGATTGCTACTATCTTAGAGTATGATATAGAGATAAAACCCACAAATTTAATCAAGGGACAAGGCTTAGCTAAACTTATGGCTGAGTCGAACTGTCAAGCCTTAGACATAAACTTTATTGTTGCACTAGATGAAGGAGAGGAGATGGCGACTCCACTGATCAGTCAAGACTTTGGTGAATCACCATGGTATGCTGATATCATTTACATTTTACTAAACTTACAAGCTCCTCCTAGATTATCTAGAACCAAAGGTAGGTTTTTAAAAATGAAATCCTTAAAATTTTGTATATTGGATAATACTTTGTTTTGGAAAGATCATGAGGGAATTCTCCTTAATTATTTAATAAAAGATGAGGTTGACAAAGTTCTACATGACTTTCATGTAGGTGACTGTGGTGGACACCTCTATTGGAGAACCATTGTAGATAAAATCTTAAGGGCAGGTTTCTACTGGCCAACGTTATTCTCTGATGTCAATAGATTTGTGACCTCTTGTCAGAAGTGTCAAATTTTTGAAGGGAAAAGAAAACTTCTACCATTACCCCTTAAAACAATCACTGCTGAAGTACATTTTCAATAATGGGGTTTATACTTCATTGGTGAAATTCACCTGCCCTCCTCTGCCCAACATAAGTGGATCCTCACACAGACTATTTCAAAAAATGGATAGAGGCCATACCTTCAAGGCAAGCCACATATACTGTTATCATTAACTTCCTTGAAGCCAACATTCTGTCTAGATTTGGATGCCCAACCAAGCTCGTTACTGAGAATGCAACAATTTTTAAATCCAAACGAATGATAGAATTCTGCAATAAGTATCACATCACCCTAGGTCATTCTATAGCCTACTACCCTCAAGGAAATGTAGTGGCAGAATCTTCAAACAAAAGCCTGGTGAACATTATTAAGAAGTTACTGGAAGATAATAAGAAAAAATGGAACAAGAAGCTAGTCAAAGCCTTATGGGATGATAGATTGACTACCAAGAAGTTAATTGGTACATCTCCCTATCAGCTAGTTTATGGCATGGAAGCTGTTTTTCCATCCTCTTTGGGTGTACCAGTGATGAAGATGCTCCAAGAACTGCAATCTGAACCAAATGATATCCATAGGAGAATTAACCAGACTATTCATCTCCAACAAACTAGAGAAGAGGTCTACATCAGATCTCAAGTTGTGTGGGAAAAGATCAAAAAGGTATTTGATAGAAGGACCAAGGCATATGATTTCTACTTAGGTGATAAAGTACTCAAGTGGGACTCAAGAAGGGAAAATAAGGGTATGCATGGGAAATTTTATTTCCTATGGAAGGGCCCCTATGTCATTTATGTTTACAGATGGAACAATGCTTTCTTCCTTAAAGGACTACATGGTATTGAAGAAGGAGGAGGACCAGTGAATGGTCGAAAGCTCAAACATTACATAGAACCTAGCTACTAATTGTTATTTCCCATGTGTGTATATTTTATTTTGAAAAAGTCTAGCTTGGATTGGATGGTAAATCTTTAGATTTGAAGCTCGAAGAGAAGGCCCTAATATTTTAATGATTTATTATCATAAGTATGAATGAAGCAAGTTGAAAGGTGACAAATCACAAGGTAAATGAAGTCAAAATTCCAGGGCTACTGATCTCAAAGTTCTTTACATTTCACAAGGAAATGCCATCCCCAAGTGGAGCCACTGTTAGGTTCATATACCAATAGGAGTCCTAATTTTGAATGGCTAAGGTTAAGCCTTGTAATATGTACATACCATTGCTTTCTGCAAATGTTTTCCATATTGAAAAATAAAAAATGAAAAGAGGGTATGTCCTAAAAGAAAAATTAAAGAATGAAAAGAATAAAGAAAAAGGTCCAAAATAGTGAAAAATATGAACCCCAAAAAAAAACAAAAAGAGACCATGAAAGTGTGCAAGTATAAATGCCACAAATATTTACTTTATGCAAAATAATGATTGTGTGCAGCTTGTGATTCATGCCACAATCCAGGGTAATCAAGCTATTTAGACTTGATTATGCCATGCTTTAAATTTCATGTTGATAGTTAGAGAATAAAATATGACCAAACTGTTTAATCTGCAGGTTTTAACACCGTACAGAAATTACCTGCATACAAATTCTAAAACATAAAAAATAAACAATGTGAGAGCATAACACATAAAACACATATACACAGAGATTTCCCCTGGATCCCAAAACCGGGACTACTAGCTTGATTTTTTATTATGTTACTTTCAATGTTATAATACATATTTATACATGTCGAAGCATCCAATACCATGGACTGAAA
The DNA here is from genome assembly GCA_000404065.3 of Pinus taeda. Lineage (NCBI taxonomy): Eukaryota > Viridiplantae > Streptophyta > Pinopsida > Pinales > Pinaceae > Pinus > Pinus taeda. The sequence continues at coordinate 27,044 of APFE030202110.1, forward strand.
AACCATCGCATCCAAAACCATGGACCGAAAACCATCGCGTCCAAAAACGTGCAAAAATCATGCACAAAACCATAGGTGGGTCTGCCCAACCTAACATAGGTTCCAAAACCAAGATTTTATGGGGCACTGCCCCAGACCCCATAGAGTGGGGTTAATTGCACCCCTCAAACCCCCTGTGACCCCCCTACTACGCAATCGATGCAACGAAGGGGGGGCTTGGCGGCCCCCCCCCCAACCCCCCGGTTAACTATGTGGGCTAGTTGTAGAAAGAATATAACACAACCCAACATTCTCCCACTTGTTTTTTTCTTTCCACAGGGTGCCACAAGAGAGCTTAGTCATTTATCCAGCCTTGCCACGCCCATTGTTTCTCTACACAAAGAGAAATTCTCAGAGCTCATAGATTTTGTTAATGCATCTGTAGTATTCTTCAAAGTGTCCACCTTTACCAACAACAGCTTTTTGTCTTTTATCATATCCCTCACAAAGTGATACTGAACATCAATGTGCTTTGTCTTTGAATGATATGCAGGGTTCTTTGCGAAGAAAATTTCACTTTGGTTGTCACAGTCAATCCTTATAGCTCCCTGTACTAACCCCATACTTGAACACAATCTATGCAACCAAACTACTTGCTTGCATGCATGAGTGTCTGCCACGTATTATGCCTCTGTAGTTGATAGTGCCACTACAGATTGTTTCTTACTCATCCAACTAACTACTTCTCCAAATAGGTTAAATACATACCCACTTATAGATCTTCTCTTATCCAGATCTCCAGCCCAGTCTGCATCAACAAAGCCACAAATATCCAACACTCTATCCATTCCTGGTATTCCTTGGTAGCACAAACCATAATCACTAGTGCCATGCAAATACCTGAAAACCTCCTTCATTGTTGTCCAATGCTCCTTTCTTGGTTTTGACATAAACCTGCTCAATACTCCCACTGCATGTGCAATGTCTGGTCTAGTACAAACCATTGCATACATTAGGCTACTGACTACACTTGCATGTGGAACATGGGACATGTCCTCTTCCTCTTCTTATGTCTTGGGACACTGTTCAATAGACAAATTTACACCTACAGGAATAGGAACCTTCACCGGTTTACTATCTTGTATATTAAATCTCTGCACTATTGTCTCGACATACTTCCTCTAGTTTAACCATAGCTTCCTCTTTGCTCGATCTCTTTTAATTTCCATGCCCAAAATATAGTTTGTAGCACCAAGATCTTTCATGTCGAGTTTGGAGGATAATTGGGTCATCAAATCCTGGATAATTTCTTTGTAATTTCCAACCAGCAACATATCATCCACATACAAGACCAAATAAATAACACAGTCACCAATTAATTTAAAATACACACAGTGATCTGCTTTGCTTCTAGTGAAGCCAAGTCCCCATATAAATGTATCAAATTTATGATACCACATCCTTGGTGACTGTTCTAACCCATACAGAGACTTCTTTAACTTGCATACCAGTTCTTTCTTACCCTTCATCGCAAAGTCTTTAGGTTGCTTCATGTAGATTTCCTCTTCCAGATCCCCATGAAGAAATTTTGTTTTCACATCCATCTGTTCTACCTCAAAATCAAAAGTAGTAGTAATAGATAAAAGTAATCTAATAGAAGTTACCTTGGCAACAGGAGAAAAAATATCACCAAAATCAATTCACGACACCTGGGAATAACCTTTTGCTACCAACCGAGCTTGGTATTTCTCCACATTTCCTTTTTCATTTGTCTTCTTCTTGAATAGCAATTTTCTGCCAATGGGTTTCCTTCCAGTCGGCTACTCCACCAGATCCCAAGACTCATTTTTGTGCAAAGATGCCATTTCATCAACCGTGGCCTCTTTCTAGAGTTTTCCATCCTTTGAATCTACTGCTTCCTTCACAGTTCTGGGATCACCATCAGTAATAGATAAGGCAAAGTTTGAACAGAAAGAAGATGGACTATACCTTTCTGTCTGCCTTCTTTCTCGAACTGATCTTCTCACACCCGGAGTTTGTGGCTCTTCATCTTCTGATTCCTCCTCTACTGTAGAGTCTGATTCTTCCTCCTTTAGCTCAAACTCTATCTTCACAGGTTCCTTTGGTTGGACTTCATGTTTAATAACATCTTTCACCTCTCTGAACACCACATCTCGACTGTACACAAGCTTCCTTGTTACTGGGTTCCAAAGCTTATAACCCTTTTAAACCATCCTTATACCCAATAAAGATGCACTTTTCAGATTTACTATCCAACTTGGTTCGTTTCTCCTTTGGAACATGTACATATGCATCACATCCAAATACCCTCAGATGTGAAAGAGAGGTTTCTTACCAGTCCATACTTCTTGTGAAGTCTTATCCTCCAATGCTGATGAAGGTGACCTATTGACCAGGTAACATGCAGTCTCCACCGCCTCTACACATAATTCATGTCCTAATCCAGCACCACTGAGCATGATTCTTGCCCTTTCCATCAACATCTTATTCATTCTTTCTACAACTCCATTTTGCTGAGGTGTACATGGAGTAGTATTCTACCATGCTATGCCACACTTCTTACAGAATTCTTCAAATTCCTTACTGCAAAACTCTCCACCGTTATCTTTCCTCAACACCTTTATCTTCTTCTCTATCTGGTTTTCCACCAGATCCTTAAATTCTATAAACCTATCAAAGGCTTCAGATTTCTTCTTAAGGAAATATATCCATGTATTCCTTGAGAAGTCATCTATAAATTATACATAGTACATAGACTTACCCAGTGATGGAACCTTCACAGGTGCAAACACATCACTATGCACAAGCTCTAATATCCGTTTCGCCCTCTTACCACCAGAGTGGAAATTCACCCGATTTTGCTTCCAATATACACAATTTTCACAAAAATCAAAATCCAGAGAGCTATTACTCATACCTTCTACAATACCTTTATCATGAAGTATTCAAAGGCCCTTCTCTCTAATATGTCCAAGCCTTTGATGTCACAACATGGTCTTCTCTCCAGAGACCACTAGATTTTCTTCTCCACTTTCAGGAACCACAGAACTGTTGCACCCATCAAAAACTATGCTACCTTGCAGCTTGTATAAGGGTCCAATAAAAACTCCCCACATCAATACCAGTGCTCCTCGAACCATCTTATAGGTATCCTTCTCGAACATTCTTTTCACACCTGCATCATCCAACTTGCTTGCAGAAATCAGATTTCTGGCCAATGTAGGAATATGCATAACACCTGGAAGTGTTCTAACCCTTCCACCTTGCAACTTCAACTTTACATTTCTGCAACCAACGATTCTAGACTTCCTATCATCCCCTAAGAAGACATGACCACCATCATATTTCTCATACTCACAGAACCACTCTCTATGGGGAGTGAAGTGAAAGGATGCACCTGAGTCAATCAACCATCCCTCACGATCTACATGTGTAATTGAAGAAGCCAAGTACACATCCCCACCTTCATCTGAGGTGGTTTTCACCTCTACAAAAGGAGCATCATCAGATCCCTTTCCTTTATCAGGAGGTTTAGATTTATTGTCCCTTTTTTAATGCCCTTCCTTTTTGCATTTCCATCACACCACCTTTACAGGTTTTCCTAGAGATTTAGATCTCCCACTCGATGACTTATTTTTGTTTCTATTCTGGGATCATCCTCATACAAACAAGGCATCATCATTCTAGCTCTCCATATTTTTCTGTCTCATCTCCTCCATCAGCATGGATGAGACTATTTCATCAAACTGCAAGGCAGTTGCATTGCTACCTATTGCAATAACCAGACTATCCCACGAATTTCGTAGAGAACACAACAAACTGATGCACTTATATTCATCTGAAATTTTAATATCAATAGATGCTAACTGACTTACCACAATATTTAATGTGTTCAAATGCTCTGTCACTGAGTCTCCATCTTTCATCCTCAGATTATACAAATTTTTCCATAGGAACATTTTATTCACTGGAGACATTAGATTAGTACAAAGTCCCTAAATTTTCCCACAAAGCCTTCGTCGTAGCTTCCCGTGATACATTCAGAAATACTGAATCTAAGACACACAATTGTATTGTGCTCTTTTCCTTCTGATCCAACTTCTTCCATTCTTCATCAGACACTCCTGTTGGTTTAGTAACCGGATCTACCGTGATCCACTGATGTTTATCTACCAATAGATCCTCCATATTGAGTTTCCACAAATCAAAACTCTGACCATTAAATTTCTCGATCTCTATCTTTCCACTGCTCACCGTCTTCTTTCACCACCAGAATCAATCTCGTAGATCTCCCACTGAACAGGGTGTACCACAAGCCCGAGCGAAACCCCTCAGCAACAAAGGTGTCCCCTTGAAGCCAAAATAGCTCTGATACCAAATGTAGGTTTTAATCCCATATAGAAATTACCTGCATATGAATTCTAAAACATAGAAAATAAACAATCTGAGAGCATAACACATAAAACACATATACACAGAGATTTTCCCCTGGATCCCAAAATCGGGACTACCAACTTGATTTTTTATTATGTTATTTTCAATGTTATAATACATATTTATACATGTTAAAGCATCCAATACCATGGACTGAAAAACCATCGCGTCCAAAAACATGTGCGAAAATCATGTACAAAACCATAGGTGGGTCTACCCAACCTAACATAGGTTCCAAAACCAAAATTTTCCAAGGTGCTACCCCAAAGCCCATAGAGTGGGGTTACCTGCACCCCTTAAACCCCCTGTGACCCCCTAGCTACGCAATCAGTGCAATGAAGGGGGGGGCTCCGCACCCCCCCCAATCCCTCGGTTAACTACATGGGCTAGTCGTGGAAAGAATATAACACAACCCAACATAATCATGGTAGATCATTAGATTAGGTAGAGTAAAATAAAAGGAGCTCATCAGTTTAATCTGAGCCCTTAGATGATATAGTGATAGAATTAGATAATTTTCTTTGTGAAAAGTGAAGAAAATGTTTTGATAAGGGTTTGCTACTCTAAATGCACCCTAATAAAGTGAAGAAAAAATGGTAGGACAAGTAGATGGGTAAGTAGAAGAAAGGTTGCAGAAATATGATGATAGGAAAAAAAGCATATTTATCATTTCTCATCATAGCTTTAAAGTGTAAATGGTTAATGAAGCATGAAGATGGATTTCAAGGTCAATTCATTAACTTCCCCCATTCATTTTACCTATTTACTTAACTAATTTCCCATAATAAATTTCTAAGTACTAAAAAACTCTAAGTCAAAGGGGCTTAGATAATTTCTATGACTTCTGGAGGGACCGGACCCTCGACTCAATGACTTATAGATACCAAGTACTAAATTCCCCTCATAAAACTTCAACCCCCTTCATTTCATTCATTTCCCTAATAAAACCCGTTTTCCTAAGGTTAAAACATTATTTGCCTAGGGAAAGTAATCACCCCCATGTAAATTCCCCTTTCATATTAAAAACCCACAAAAAAACTTTAGCCTAAGTTATAATGCATATATGCAAAAAACAAACAAATCAAAGAAAATACATTATGCTTAGTGCTATTCATTTATGATGTTTTTCGTATTAACTTCTAACTATTATGTATTAATTCCCATTAATAACCCTTTTCCCATATATATTAATTTCCTATATAAACTTATCCTTATACCCTAGTTTAAATATAAACTATAAGATACATCAAACCTGAAAAAAAACCCACTAACTAATCAATCTGCGATTAAGTTAGGCAAAACCCTAATTAAGCTCTCCGCTAACAACCCTGATGGCCTAATGCACCATTAATCTCGATATCGCCATATTTAAAGTGCCAGTCGGGCCCCCCATTAACCTCCACATGCAATCGCACCCCGACCACCATTTGATCTGAAGGCCCAAATCCAACATCCAAGAAACCATTTCTGGTGGGATCATCCACTGGACGATACACTCCCGAAAAAAGTTGCTTTCCATGAGACCGCCCTGCGACATGTCAGTCATTGAGTGGAATTGGGCGGCCCCTCCCAAATACCACCTGACACCCACAAGCGGTACGAAATTAATCGCTTACCGCCTACCCGCTACATGACAAATCAATCACTATTGACCCATACTCGCAAAAAAACATTTTTTCCATATAAAAGCCAAAAAGCTCCAAAAAATTCATTTTCGTTGAATTTTCACCTGCAAGCTTCTGTACGCATGCACGACACTTGCAAAACATCGAAGTCGTCAACCCACGTGTAAATTTCACTCCAGAGAATGCCACAGACCACTTAGTCAACCGTGCAACCTCCATAAGCACCCCTCGACCAATTGCAGCTACCAGTTACCCTGATCAGAGTCAATTTTCCTCAGTTTCAGGCATTTAAACCTAAATTCACCAAGTGCCCTATCAATTTCAAGTTAGACCAGTCATTACTTATTTTTTTAAACTTAAAACTTAATTGAAATTACTCCAGTAGACTCCATATTTCACCTTGCTAAATACTCAAACCCTGAAACTGCCAAAATACCTTTGAAATCCCCAATTCAACCTTGAGAAAGCCTAATTCGAATCCACAAGAAGTGAATTATGGTTGCCCCTACTGCATTGAATTTCAAGCCTATGTTCACACCTCATCTAAACCTAGACTACCTTCCCTTGGCTGACAGATATTTCCAGATAAAATACACAGTCACCAATGGACTAATGATTAAAATATATTGCCTTGTGAGAGACACCCACCTTAACCATGCTGATGAAATTGGATTTTAGGAATCTAACTTACTCAAGTATGTTTTCCCACAAGTCCATTGTTTTCCTGAGATCATTCACCAATGCAGAATTCAATACATTCCCAACACTAGGGCTATTATGTCTCCTCATTAGGGAATCCTTTTCAAAATCAATGCCACGTCCATCAACTAGATGCCACAACTGCAACTAGGCCAGAACTTGACCCCACTAGTTGTTGGAGACTTGCTGGAAAAATACCCCACCTAGGGCCTTACCAGACTCACTGAAATTCTTCAAACTTTCATTTTGGAAGAAGCACACATGCCAATTGATATCGCACCATACATCTCTTCCATCTTTTCTAAAAGGGGTAAACATATCGTCACCATGATTTCTTCTATCCTGGGTTGTACTATTGATGAACAAGTGGATGAAACAGTCCTTGCTTTCATGTCTATCTTTAGGCCTGGTAAGCCTCCAACAGTAACCTATGACTATGCCCAATTCATTGCAGACAAGATGCATTAAAAACTTATGAGATTACCCACTGAGAGAGTCTTCAAGTACTCCTCAGTACTATATCACATTTTCCTCTACTTCCAAGCAGATAAATTCCCACTTACCTTGCAAAAGTTGGACACCAAGGGCCAACCAAGATCAGTCGTCTTCTGGACCCCATTGACACATCAATATTCCTCCCCCTATTCACACAATGAATTCATTGATTCCTTTGTCCATCATGTGATGACCATGCTCAATGAAACCACTCCACCAAGAATCAGTTCTGGGATTAGGAGAGTCCTTCATCTAAACATCAATCATTAGGTGGGAGATTGGTACTTGTACCAAAACCACACTGAAATCAAGATTTATGGGTGCTAGCTTGCCCCATACAAACTACCTAAATACCTCCCAATGAGGTTATTTTCCCTGGACTACTACAGGCAGATAATAAATTCAGATGAGGTAAACTTTGTCTCAATCAAAAATAAAGCCCAGCTCAAGATCAAAGACCAATTGGGTCCTTTTATTTGTAATAGTAGAGAAGTTTGAAAGGAGGCAGACCTAATCCTTTAGAGATTAAAATTAAAACAAAGCTTCACATGGAGATATGATCCCTTGGATTTCATCTACAAAAGAAGGAAGAAAAACAAGATGGCTCCCTATATCCATCACTGCATCCCGAAGATAGAAAAGTATGCCAACCAATTGCAATAATTGGAAAACACTTTAGAGGACAGAGACAATACTGAAGTTTTTGTGGAAAACACATTATTAGATCTAGAAAAGGAACTTGATGAAATTAATTTTTGTAGGTACCAGCTTAGGAAGGGACAATGATCACTCCCCTATCATGCAGACTCCTTTGAATGAGGAGAAAAATCCCAAAAGAGGTAGGGAGGAAGGATCAAGTTTAGGGACACAAGCCTTCAATCTTCAATATGAAAGAGGACAAAGAAAAAGGCCTAGACTCAATCTTGTGTTAGAGCAGGAAGACACCAATTGCTCAGTTGAAATAACTAATTCTGAGCCAGAAAGGAGTAAAGGTATTGTTCATTCAGAGGAAACACAACCCCCATCATCCTCAGGAACCCGGATGATACAAAGACAGATGTGTGTAGAGGTCTCGTCCTTCAGTAGGCTAGCAAACCAAGATAAAGTATCGAAGACAGATTCAAAGAGATAAAAATTAGGAATGGAAGGTTGAAAGCTAAGACATATGCTCAGCTTTTCAAACTTTCTACTCCAGGTCAGAGTAGATTGATGTCAGCCTTTGACATAAAAGAGGAGAAGATGCAGGTGTCCTTCATTCAACCAACTGTGAAGCAACCAAGGGCACCCACTGACTATAATAAAGTTGATTTTAAGGTGTTGGCCAGGGATATTCACCCTGTGGACCAAATAGAGTTTCACAAGTAGGCTGGGGAAATGGTCTACTCTACCCTGACAGGGAAGTCCATAGTTGTTCATCAACTGCAAAGTTCCCTGAATAACATCTAAGCTCAGTATCAACTTGAATAGGCTTCATCACAAGCCAAGGATAACATAATCAAGTATTTGGACGACTTGATCATAGAGATGGGACATGATCCCAAAGATATCAAAGAAACAAAGGAGTTAATAAAACAGAAGAACAAGGACATTGCTTCACTGAAGAAGCAACTAAAGATACCCTCCTTGCATCATCCACAAACACAAGAGGTGTTACAGTCTCAAACTTAGCATGAGGGCTTAATGGATTTAGTCCTCAAGCTGAATGATCAGTTGAGGAGCACGGAGAAGGAATTGGATGCCTTAATCCAATTGAAGTAAGGTGAGGTAGGGACCACACCAGCAACTGTAATCCCTACAGTGACTATTGCAATACCATCTACATTGGCTCCAAAAACTCCTATAGTCACTGCCTTTCCCATCACCACTGCAACATCTACATCAGCAGCTTCTACAACAACAGTAGGTACAACAACAGATGAAGAAACCAAGCTTGTTCATGCCATGGAAAAAATGTCTATTCAGACAAACGAGATAAACAAGCTAAAGGAATATGTGGCAAGCTTAGAAACAGATTATAAGCTTGCCAAGACTATGCAAAAAGAGGAGGAACAAAAGGATGAAAGGATAAATGAAAAGCTCAAGTTAATGGAAAGAGACTTGACACTAAAGGAGCCACTTGGAGAAGCCAAGGAAAAACTATGGGCCAATATCATTGACTCTGTCAATCATATTTGGACATCCATTCAAGTCATATTCAAGCAAATTGATCTCATAAGATTAATAATAGAGGCTATTGAGAAAGTGAATATAGAATTAGGTGACAAGCCTAGAGATGCTACCAAGCTCATCCAGTTCTTAAATTCAAAGAACAAGTACCAACTACAGGAACTGGAAATTGAAGATAGGACTGCTACTATTCTGGATGAAAGAAAGTCCTCACCAAGAGGGACCTTATGCATAAGTTAGAGAAAAAGAGCAAGGAAATGCAAGTAGCTGTTGATGGGTTCATGGCTAAGTTTGATAAGCTAAAGGAAAAGCGATCACCTAATCCCTTAGTCATTCATGATAAAATTATGGAACAAGGAGATTTCAACGACAAACTCAGGGATGTAGCAAGACAACAAGTGGCTACTTCACAGGTTTCAGGAGTACCAACAAGAAAGGTACTGTATAGTGCTTTTGAAAATCTATTTTACCTCCAACATGAGGGAAAACATTTGTTTGTAAATAATCCTTCATTTTCCAAATACACTGAGGCAGATGAAACTTACTAGAGAATGTTGAGTATCCAGTTACCAACAGATCAAGAATGGGAAAAATTGACTGACTTACTATAGCAAAACACAGTTAAAGGTCAAACACATAGTCAGTGAGGTAAAAGGGCATCAGAGTCAAAGGTTACATGGTCAAAGAGTATCCGTGTCAAAGAGTATCAATATAGAAGACATCATCCTTTGGCCAGCATAGAGCATAGCAACCATAAACTTCTAGCTAATCCATAATAAAAGAGACAGCAAGAAAACAGTTCAATAGTTGTCTCTATCTTCCTGTGAGAAGATATTTTGAATTTCCTAGATTAATTCCCAAGTTAGTTTGGGATATTTTTTAAAAACATTTTGTATAACTACTTCATAAATCGAAGTATGTAGGGTGGATTCTTATACTTTCAATAATATTTTTTTCAAAGACTGTAAAGCTCTTGTATCACTGACAACACCAACATGCTGGATTGATGAATAAAGATCAGATATTTCAAGGGATTCATGTGTAAAGTGGAGTACAAATGAGTAATTTTCTTGTGTTGTTTTAACTCTCTTAAAGTTGTTTCATAATCTTAAATGTTCCGGAATTCTGAATGTTTTCACTTGAATATTATTTTAGAATTTTCTTAACTGCACTCTGTCTTACTATTATACATTCTTAATGTTTTCTCTTAAACTATCTTAGCTAGGGAATTCTTAATTTCTCCTTAGTTTCTGTAGTTTCTCCTCTGGTGTATACTAAAGGATTCTTAATTTCCCTTTACTCATGATTCACTATTGTTCCCCTATCTTAGCCTCGATCTGAGGATTCTTGGTTGCCCTCTCACCTCCGTTAAGACTCATTTCACCATTTAGTCCAAGGATTTGTACTTCACTCTACTATCTTTCCCCTTGAAAATTCACTTTAGTGAGTTAACTCTAGCTTTGTTTCCCCTTCGTTGACTCCATTGCCCAATGGCCTAAAGGCATCAACCTATCTTCCTATTTTAAGGATTCCACCACCAAATCTTCATACAAATCAAAACCCCCTTGAACTCTAGAACTAGCCTAATATCTAAGCAAACATAGCTAAATTATATAGAGAGAGCCCTCTCTGAGCCATAGGATGGCTAGAGCCTATGCTTAAAAGTTGGTTTGTGGTTACCTCAAAACCTTCCCTTCTTCCAAAACTTCTAAGGAAAAGTTTTGAGTGATAACAGGATCAAACTCTTGCCTACAGAGTTCAAACCAAAACGCGAGCTCTCGATCAAAATGTAGGAATGGCACGCACTGGATTCCAGGGGTGCGGATGAGGTCGAGGTAGAATGGGACCAGGAAGGAGTCGTAGACAACTGATTTGTTACAATTGCGGAGGGCCATGACATTATGCCCGCGATTGTACAAATCCAACTAGGGCATCATGTTTATATTGTACCCAATTTGATCATGAGACGGGGGACTACCCTATATTGATAGCAAGGTTGCATGATAAGGGAGCACTTCAGCTTGCCCTAACTCAGAACCTACAAATGATGAGGTTTGAGCCATGCGAAGAGGACTCGAATGTAAACATCATGCTCTGAAGTGCTACCACAATAGGAAAGGACACGAGCAATCAGACTAAAGAAAGTGGATGGTTTCGCAAGGCTCCCACAAAGGAACCTAAATTTGATTTGGAGCGTGCAAAGGAGACGTTCATGGAAGCTAAGAAGAGTTTCACATAAGCCTCCACTTCAGGTAGTAAGGATCAACTAGAACCGGAGATGGATCCTTCAATTCTCACTACCTTTTTGGAGACATGCATGAAGCTACTGCGCGACAACAACATAGTGAAAGGACTAAAAGAGCTCATCACTAGATGTGTTGGATTAGGGGAACCGTGCTTAGTTTGGAAGCTCGAAAGCCACACATCGTGAACAAGAAGGGAAATGAGATTGACTGCGCAAATCGGGGAGTACGAAATGGATCAAGTAATTCTGGATCTAGGAACGGACGTGAATGTACTGCCAAAGTAGACATGGGAGCGCATGGGCAAGCCCACGTTGTAGTGGTCCCCTATTCAATTGCAAATGGAAAACCTGATCTGAAAATCACTCGTGAGTGAGCTCAGTTAATTAATGAATGAATGAAGGTATTACAAACTCATGTGGTGGTGTGTGTCTATGTTATCTTAGGCAACAGATCGATAAGATTGCAAAATACATAAACACGGGAAAATGGAAAATAGTAAGAGAAACACAGTAAGCAAATAAAAGAACACAAAAAATTAATAAGGAGTTCACCCAATCCTCCTGGGCTACGTCTTTGGTCCAACTTTTAGTGGTGGCCTTCTTTTATTATGTCTTAAAGCAGAGTTTTTACAACGAGGAGCTCAAATTGAGTCTCCTGAAATAGAGGATTTTCAGTAGGGTGGTTCTTGGATTCCCCAAGCCACTAGAGTGCACCGACTCTTTCTTACTAAGTCTTGACTTCAACTGGTCTTGATGGGATGAGTCCAATTTGGTACTTAGTTCCCGACAGATATCCTCATAGGGATTGCTTAAACCTCTCAAGCCTTTTGTTTGCTCGATGCTACCTGAGCTCTGTAGGTTATCTCAGCTCTCTGTGTCTGCTTCTCTCTCTTCTGTCTCCTTCTTCACTGTTCTCTTCTTTCTGACAATGTTTTTTTTCTTCCTCTCTTCTTTTTGACAGTCTGTTCATGGATTAAAGCCAATACATCTCATGACTGTTCATTTCCTCTTATGCCCCTTCAGATCACTTGCTGATGTTCACTTGGAGTTCCCTGCCTCTGCGTCATCACCACTATGTAACAGCTCACAGGGAAGTGGCCACTTGTCCTCCCACGAACTGCACCAGCTCTTCCTCAAACGGTTCGATATTTTGGTTACTCTATGTAATAAGTCATCTGCCAGCTCAGTGGTCAAATCAGACTTCAGACTTTTATATGTCGTCGCTTAATTCTCCCTACAGATCTGGTTTCCCGTCGGGCGCATCCTTCGCCGTTAGATCTGGAGCAACCAAATCCTACAGTGTTCACTCTTATAGCGCAGTTAACGTTCTCGGACATTAGCTTGTGATGAGAGGCAGTTTTCTCTCTCATCCACCAAACACACGTCATTCGTTGTATGGCATCGTTGGGTCTCCTGATAATTCTGCTTACCTCCCAATAGGCCTCTGATATTCCACCGGTTTTTGGGTGCGTGACCCCCCTTTCACTTTAGCACTTTTCCCATGGTTTTCAGCTTTTCCTTGTGATCGAGCGCTCGGGGCCTTTCCATTTGAAGGGGTTTTTCCCAATGATGCGCACATCAGAAATGACCTATGTTTTCTGATCCAGACTTCCTAACTACTAGTTTGCATCCTATGCGGTCTCCATGGGCCTCGGTCAGCATGCTTTGACCAAGGTCCTCATCGTTCCTTGCTAGCTACAAACTGCCACTGTCCAGAGGTCTTCCTGATAGCTCATTGTTCACAAGTTTGAAGTCAGTCCTAATTTGATACAGTGATAGAACTCTAATAATTTTCATGGATCCAATTCGGATCACGGCCTTCCCATTGAAAAAACTTTTGGACCACCAAAAGTTGGTTTTCATGCATTGACTAAGTGAGGGTATAATTGTCTCACTTGTCTAATCTCTGTCCACTTTGCACTGCTCAGCTTTGAACCCTTGAGCCCAACTCTAAGGTACTTAACATATCCCCTGCATGTCATCCTTACCTTTCTGTCCAGAACTATGTCTTCCTGCAATTCATTAAGATATTTAGGTAACAGGTCATCAATAGAAGGAAATTGACTTTTCTCTTCGGGATCCTCAATTAGTGAAGGTTCAAATAGTCTCAAGTAATCTGCATTTACGACCGAGTAGATGTGCATGTAAGTTGGTAGATCAAGGCGAAAAGCATTCTCACCAATTTTCTCAAGTATCTTGAAAGGTCCATACCTGATAGGCTTTAGCTTTTTACCTTCACCTTGCATTTTGTCCTAGCTGATATACAACCAGACTTGGTCACCAACTTGGAAACTATGCTCCATTCCTCGCCTTGTATTTGTCTTGGCTCTTTTCCAGCTGTTGCTATACTGCCTGGTGGATCTCTTGGATTCGTTCAATGAACCTAGTTGCCCTTTCCACATCATTGTGTCCCTCAATTGTGGTGTCTTTACCAAAGACAAAATCCAAAGGAGACCTTGGTGTGAAACCAAAACATGTCTCAAAAGGAGATCTCTGTGTAGAAGAATGTTTTTCTCTGTAGTAAGCATGCTGCACATAACAAAAATGTTCATCCCAAATCTTAGGATGCTTGCTGCAATATCCTTTGAGCAACTGGATCACTATCCTGTTAACTACTTCTGTCTGGCCATCGGTTTGTGGATTAAAAGTTGTGCTTTTCTTCAATTTGGTGTCCATCAGTTCCCACATACTTGACCAAAACTTTCCCACAAATCGGGTGTCTCGATCAGATACAATCAAAGTGGGTAATCCAAAATGAACCCATACATGTTGAAAGAATAGTTTTACAGTTTGTTCAGCTGTAATCTATTTATTACAAGGTATCAAAATACACATTTTGCTAAACCTATCCACAACAACATACAAATAATCATGGCCTTTCCTAGATTTAGGCAGTTCTCCAACAAAATCCATGGAAACACTTTCCCAAGGGTGAGAAGGAACTAGTAATGGAGTGTACAAGCGTAGTTTTCTATTGCTGGGCTTGCTTTTAGCACACATAGTATACCCTCTTACATATCTAGAAACTGTCTCAATCATTTTTGCCCAATAGCAAAATCTTTGCAACTATGCAACTGTTTTACTTACCCCAAAGTGACCTGATATTAGAGAAGTGTGTGCTTCTTGAATTATCTTTACTCTTTTAGTTTGTGGAATACATAGCTTCCCACAATGATATAAGAGTTGGTCCTTTACATGATAATCCAATTCTTCTATTCGCTTACCTTGACTTAAAGTTGCATATACATCTTTAAAGTCTATATCTTGAGCATATTGTTCAATGTAGCTCTCATGTAACACAGAATTATGCTTAAGTATAGTTGATGCATTTATAATGAGTCTAGATAACATATCTACAACTTTATTGTGTATGCCCTTGTTATATCTGATGACCAAATGAAACTGTTGTAGAAAACCCATCCATCTATAGTGTCTTGATTGCTTCAACTTAGTTTGGGAGTGTAGATATTGAAGTGGTTGATGATCAATATGTATTGCTATCTCTTTGCCCATTAAGTAATGTTTCCACTTTTTCACACTCTGTACTAATGCATACAATTCTTTATCATATGTAGGATAGTTAACTACTACAGAATTAAATGTCTCAGAATGATAACATATGGGTTTACCATGTTGTGTCAACACTGCTCCCATGGCGTAGTCACTGGCATCCATTTGGATCTCAAATGGTCTTTGAAGATTAGGCAATAATAGTATAGGTGTTGTACCAATCTTTTCTTTCAAGGTGTCGAAGGCTTTCTGCTATTTTCCTCCCCATTGAAACACCTTGTTCAATCCTGTTAAGCATGTAAGGGAGCCACAATTAAGGAAAAGTTAGAAATGAACTTTCTCCAATATTGTGCTGCTCCTAAGAAGCTTCTAACTTCTGTAGCAGATTTGGGTTTAGGCTAGTTCACAATGTCTGCCACTTTAGAAGGATCTATGTTCAATTCACCACCCCCTGCTATATGTCCCAAATAATTCAAAGATGTTTGGCCAAATTCACATTTTGAGAGTTTAACATAAAATTTTTCCCTTTTCAAAACATCTAGTGTCTGATTAACATGATTTAAATGTTCTTCCCATGTTTTGCTAAATATCAGAATGTCGTCCAGATACACAATAACAAAATCATCAAGAAAAGGTCTGAGTACATCATTCGTTAGTCTCATGAAAGTAGCAGGAGAATTAGTTAAGCCAAAAGGCATAACCAGCCACTCATACAATCCCTACTTTGTTTTGAAAGAAGTCTTCCATGAATCTTGTTCTACAACTCTGACGTGATGGTATCCACTATGCAAGTCTAACTTGGAAAAATAAATAGCTTCTTTCAATTGATCTAAAAGATCATCTATGCAAGGAAGGGGATGATGATTTTTGATTGTTATCTTATTTAGTGCTCAGTAATCAATGCACATTCTCCACGAGCCATCTTTCTTTCTCACCAAGATGATTGGTGACCCATATGGTGATGTGCTAGGTCTAATGAACCCTTTCTCAAACAAATCTTGCACCTGCTTCTTGATTTTAGCATTCTCTAAAGCCGACAACCTATACATTCCAATGTTAGGCAATGGATCATCTTGCTGCAAAATAATATCAGGCACTATTTCCTTTTTGGGTGGCAGACCTTTAGGTTCTTGAAACAATATATCCTACTCTGAAACAACCTTTTCTAAATTAGCTTGCTGTTTAGCATTACAGCCCTCAAATACATTGGTTTTATCAGGTTTCTTTTCCTTTACAACCATCAGTAAGAATTGTTTGCATGAATTTATCATTCGTTTCATCTACCCTGAGTTTATGAGAGTATAATTATTCTTGAGCTTATGAGCTCTTACAAAGTATTTGATTCCATCTTTAACAAGTAGATACTTGTTATCAGCTCTATAGAAAATAGCTTTTCTGTCATACAAGTAAGGACTTCCTAAAAAAATTCCACATATATCCAAAGGAATTATGTCTAACTCAACCTCATCTACAAACGCTGACCCGAAAGAAAACTTGAGTTTGCATTGTCTAGTCACTTGTAGTTGTGCTTTATCATTTAACCATCCTAATGGGTATGGTTTCTTGTGAGGTGTAGTCACTAATCCCAATTTATTTACAATTGCTTCAGAAATCAAATTTACTTGTGAGCCACTATCAAACAAAGTATCAATCTTTTGATGTTTGGAAATAACTCGATATGGAAAAGCCCATGTATTTTTCTCTCATTTTCTTCATCAATAGTAGAGTGTGTAGAATTACTAGTAGATGCTTCAAAATTCTTATCTCTCATACCTGTGGCTGTAATAGTTGTTTCGTCTCCTAAGTCTGACCCCAAATCTTTCTAAATAGTTGCAACAGTCTTCTTCTTCTTTCCCTTGAACTTCTTAGGCCTTAGCTCTAGATGCAGAATCCAACAGTGTCATCATCATGCCCATCCTTCTTACAGTGAGTGCATGAAGACTTGCTCTTCTGTGCAGTGTTAGCCTTCCTGGCTTTCCATTTCTGTTTTCTTTTCTCCTTATTCTTTCTTGTAGTGGGTTGGGATGATCCCCCAACTTTTGGACTTCCATTCTTTCCTCTAGCTTCTAGATGAGTAGCTTGAACAAATACCTCATCTATACTAGTGGGATTAAACATGAGGATAGTGTGCCTCATGTAGCTATGTAGACCACCGATGTACTTCAACAGAGTCTTAGGTGAGTCTAGTGAGATTCCTAGAATCAATGCTCTCTTTCTAAATTCTTGGGTGTAACCTTGTACACTTTACCCTTTCAACCATTGAAGAGTTTGCCAGCTCATCATGGCTTGCTGCATGTAGGCCAGTGGATAGAACTACTTTTTTATTGCAGAAACAAATTCACTCAAGATAGAAATAGTCTTACCATGTCTCTTCATGTCAACTGGGGTCCTGCCTTCCCACCAAACCAAGGTAGTGCCTCCAAGGCATAGGCTTTCCAGCTGAATCTTGCTCTCGTCTAAATCAATACTCTACACTCTGCAATAAACATCAATTTGTCTAATCCAATTGTCCAGCTTTTCTGCTTTCAACTCTCCATCATATATAGGTAAATCAAATTTAACATCTAGTTTAATCAAAGATGTATTCTTTGTATGTTCAAGGCTATTAGGAGGTGTGAGAAAGCTTTCTTCTTTCCCTTTGCCTTTTGAATAGTCATGGAGGAGAGACTCATCTTCTACTTTATCTTGTTTGGAGCCTGATGAATCTTCATCCTTGTGTTTTCTAAAGTTCTTATACATTTCCTCTACCATGGATCTTATGGCTAGGAAGCTATCTATGAATTGAGGGTCTGGCCCCATAGAACCTTCCTCTGACATTGTCTTCTGAGGATAGACTCTCCCAATTTCAGGATTAGTTTCGACCAACTCTCCTTCTCCTAATTTGAGCTATGATCTAGTTAGCATTTAACAGCTAAATCCAGCACAAGCTTGTCTGACCTAAAGCAACCTAAGGGATATGATACCACTTGATCTGAATATCACTTGTGAGTGATCTCAGTTAATTAATTAATGAAGGTACTAAGGACTCATGTGCTGGTGTGTGTCTATGTTATCTTAGGCAATGGATCGATAAGATTGCAAAATACACAAACACTGGAAAATAGTAAGAGAAAACATAGCAAGAAAATGCAAAACACAACAATTTAATAAGGAGTTCACCCAATCCTCCTGGGCTACGTCTCCTGTCTAGATTTCAGTGGTGGCCTTTTCTTATTATGTCTTTTAAGCAAAGTTTTTACAATGAGGAGCTCAATTTGAGTCTCCTAAAGTAGATGATGCTTAGTAGGGTGGTTCTTGGATTCCCCCAGCCACTAGAGTACATATACTCTTCCTTACTAAGTTTCGACCTCAAATGGTCTTAATGGGATGAGTCCAGCTTGGTACTCAGTTCCCGAAATATATCCTCTCAAGGATTGCTCGAATCTCTCAAGCCTAGTTTTGTCTGCTTAATGTTGCCTTGGCTCTGTAGGTAAGCTCGGTTCTCTATTCTCTGCTGCTTGCTTCGCTCTCTATTCTGTCTCTCTGTCTCACTGTCTCCTTCTCCTCCTTCTCTGTTCTTTGTCTATTCTTGGCTTAAAGCCAATCTATCTCATGACTGTTCACTTCCTCTTCCGCTCCTCAGATTTCCTGTTGTTGTCCACTTGTAATTCCTTGCCTCTGTGTCATCACCACTGTGTAACGTCTCATATGGAGGTGGCCACTTGTCCCTTCACGAATTAAGCACCAACTTTCCTTGACATTTCATTATTTCGGTTACTCTGTGAAATGATTCATCCGCTAAGTCAGTGGTCAAATCAGACTTCAACCTTTATGCGTCGTAGTTTATTTCTCCCTCCAAATCTGGTTTCCCATCAGGGGCAATCTCTGTTATTAGATCTGGGGCCTCTAGATCCTACGGTTATACCTCTTATCGCATGATTGACTTGCTCGAACATTAGCTTGCGATGAGAGCAGTTTTCTCTCTCATCCACCGGACACACGTCATTCAACGTATGGAATCGCTCTTCCCCTGCCAGATCCACTTACCACCTGAAATGCCTCCAATATTCCACCAGTTTTGGAGTGTGGGATCCGCCTTTAGTTTTAGCACTTTTCCCACGATTTCTCAGGTTTTCCTTGTGACCAAGTGCTCGGGCCTTTTCCTTCTTGAGTGGTTTTACCCAATGAAAACAACCTCCATTTTTTTATCTAGATTTCCCAATTGCTAGTTTGCGCCACTACGCGGTCTCCATGGGCCAACGATCAGCCTGCTTTGATCTAGGTCCTCATCATTCTGTGATGGCTACAAACTGCCACTATCCAGACGTCCTTCTTGATATCTCATTGTTTAGGGTTGAGAAATTTAACGGCCAAAACTTCTCGCTGTGGAAGATGCAGATGGAAGATTATATGTATCATAAAGATCTATACCTACCATTGGGCGGAAAAGCAAAGATGCCGATGGGTATGATAGATGAAGAATGGAACCTTCTTGATAGAAAGGCACTCGGAACAATACGGTTGTGCGTTGCAGCGTCGGTCGCCTTCAACATTTCAAAGGAAACAACGACAGAGGGTTTGATTAAGGCATTGGAGAAACTATACGAAAAACCCTCAGCCTCAAACAAGGTATTTCTTATGAAATGGTTACTTAATATGAAGATTGTTGACACCTAATCCTCTGCGATTGGGTGAATTTGGAATGTGAACAGTCATCAAGAAGATGAACTGAGCAGTCACATTCTTTGTATATAACAATAGCTACCTAATGAAATAAATCGTATCAGTTTTCTGTCAAACTGGAGTTACTCCTTGCCTGACATGGTATCAGAGCCAGCTCCCTGTTTACCCTTTATGTCTTTGTAACTCCTCATCTGCTCCATTTCTCTCTGCCACACCTGTGCTGCCCTGACATATTCTATTTATGATTTTTGCATACTCTCAGACCCCAAGCCGTTTCATATTCCCTGACCAGCCTAACACCTCTGTTCATAACGCGCTGCTCTTCAGCATTTACAGATATTTGGAATGTGAACAGTCCTTCTTTTCATTTTTGTTTCTTTTGCAAATATCCCAACCCATGCCACCAAGATCCTCTTCGACTCTGCTTTAGAATTAGTTACAGGAATTGAATCATGAAAACCGCATGAGTCCACATCAAAATTTCTTTTAGCCAACCTCCGTCTTACCAGCAATGCAATATCGCTTCTCTCCAGCTTCTTTCCACGCGAGCACAACTGGTGGTAGAAGGAGGGCATGAACCTCTGACGCATCAGAGGCTTGGCCCCCAATTTCAACTACTGGTGAGATGCCTCGTCTGACTGACTCTTTATACCGCTGCGTGGTTGCCCACCAGCTGCTCACTGATGGCTGCCTTCGAATATTTTTTTCCAATTGAAACGATGAAATCAGAAACCGTGGTTTTTTAGAGTGACCTGCATCGTACAACATTGGTACTGCCGGGTCCCGTGAGAAGGCTTCTGTTGTGATACTACAATACCAGAGGTGCCGAGGAGACTGCCGATGTCAGTCTTGTGCCTTAAAAAAAAACTGAAGTTATGGGGTTAAGCAATGCAGAGTGAAGCGGCCTCATTCTTTTCGTTTTTTTTTTTTTCTCCTTTTGCAAATATCCTGAGGGGACTCGAAATAATGGTGGCGCCGCCCAGACAATTCCATCTTGAGGAGAGGATCAGGGTTTCGGACAATGCCAATATTTCTTGAAAATAAAAAAAAACGCAAGCACTTGTGTATTTATATTCGAGATGAGATTGTTTGGTTCTGGTTCTGTTGAGAATTAGATAGACATTTATTGTAGAATTGTTAAAGAATAATACTGCCTGTGTATTTATATTCAAGATGAGCTTGTTTGGTTCTGGTTCTATTGAGAATTAGATAGACATTTATTACAGAATTGTTAAAGAATAATACTGCTGTATGGTTGGGTCAGTGGGTTTTTAGTGCAGCAGATGTGATATCAATGTTTACAATTGGCCACCGGCATACATTTAGAGAAAGATATTGAGATGAAATAATTCTTGTTTACGTTATAGTTTGGATATTGCACTGGTCAATATACAAAGGTGTGAAATTATTGTATGGTGAATGGTGTCAAATACATTTTCAAATGCTGCTGTTTCATTGGCGGGGTGAGCGTGGAATGAAATTTTATTAATCTTTATGGCAATATGTTATATGCTTGAGAAGTGGAAGGTATAACATATATATTATTTCTCTATCAGCAGAAGTTTTTTTTTACAGAATCCATTCAATCATCTCTATCATAGGAATAGTTCTCACTGGCAAGGAGAACTATCCTGATTGGTCTCAGATGATACAACACACACTCATCTTCAATGAGTTGTGGAAAGGAGTGTGTGTTGGAGAAGGAGACAGTGACCCAGAAAAGCCTACCTCAGACAAAGAGCTCGCGATTTGGGAAAACAATAACAAAAAAGCTTATGCATTAATCGCAACATCTGTAAATAAAGAGGTGAGTCGCCATATTTCATCATATTCATCTGCCGTTGAAGCTTTACAAAAGCTGAAAGAACTCTATGACTCACATTCTGCACTTGAAGTCGTCCAACTCATGATTAAACTCTTCACTCTTGAACTGAAAAATAATGATCCTCTTGCTCTTGCATCTAAAGTAAATTCTATAATGCATGATATCAAATCCACTAAGATTGAGCTGGATATCCCTCTTATTGCTTTTCTCAAGGCAATTTATCCTACTTACTCCAATTACCTTAAGTCTTTGCAAGCAAATGGAAATCTCAAAGATATAACCTTTGACTCTCTTGTGAAAAAGTTTGCTGAAAGAGAAAAAGCTTTTGGAAAGAAGACAACCCCTAAGTCTTCTGAAGAAACTGTGTGCCTTGCTCATAAAGAAAAACATCATCCTCAAGATTCTACAAGAGGAAGAGGTGGACGAAGAGGAAGAGGAAGATATTTCAGAGGCAGGGGGGCAGACATTGTCAAGGAGAAAAGGCAGATTTGCACTGTATTCACTGCAAAAGAAATGGATCACATGATGCATCCGCATGCAAGCTACCATGGGACAAAATTGAGCAGAGAAGAAACCAACAGAAAGGTAAAAGTGATGATACAGACAAAGGTAAAGCACCTGAATCCGCTCACTATGTTGAGGCACAATGTAACATTGGAGTAAATGAAGATTTGTTTAATACTTCACTTGCTTCCTGGAAAAATGATTGACTGCTTGATTCAGGAGCAACCTGTCACATGACTCATAGAAAAGATTTTTTTGAAGATTTCACTGACAATGTTTATGGAGTAGTATACCTTGCAGATCAGTCAAAAATCAAGCCATCAGGGCTTGGCACAATTAGGCTTAAACTGTCTGGTCTCTCAGACTTTCTTTTGGATCATGTTCTATATCTCCCACAGCTCAAGAGAAACTTGCTGTCCTTGGTCCACATCCGCCAGCAAGGTCACTCCATTCATATGTTTGATGGCAA
>APFE030202112.1:0-21022 GCA_000404065.3 Pinus taeda
CTCTTCATATTATATTTGACCTAGTTGTAAACCCACTGCCATTTCAAATAAATTGTCAACCTTTGAATTTAATTCTCTCTGAATGTGATCAAATGAAATAACCTTGAAAATTATAATCAACTCCATAAGTCTAATCATCCATTAATCCAATAGATAAGTGTTTAAGGAAGTATAACCTTTTAGCCAATCTCTATTAGCCTTTGAATCCCTTATCACTAGTAAGTGTAGATTGTTGAAATGACACAATTAAAATGACTAACATAAAATACTAATTTTTTATTATTGTAGTACTTGTTAAGTAGTCATATTTTTGTTCCTAGACTAAATTAGTCATCCACGTTAGTCACTTTTAGTTGTATTATTTATTGCTAGTCATATATTTTAACCTCAGACTAAATTAGTCATTTATGTTAGTAATTTTTAGTTGGATTACTTATGATTGCTCATTTTTGGTAGTATTTCACTTGGAAAATATGAGGTGACTAAATTTTTTAGTTGCCTAGTCACTAATTTTTCATTTTCTACTAGTGCATGTTACTATTTCTTAGGTTTATATTATTCTTTGCTTTGATAATTGCATTTCTTCATTCACACATTAAATTCACCCTATAACATCGTAATATTATTTAGATTTACATCATTATTCAAAAACATATGCAACTATGTAGAAAGAACAATATCATCATCATCAATGCAACAAAAAATTAAGGAACAATAGAAGAAAATCATTCACACATAGAGACACCAAGATTGGTCGGAGACCAGGACAAAACCAATTATGAGGAAAACCCTTTCAAATTCTTTTTCTTATAAAATTTTCATTGGATGATTCAAAAAAGAGAGTACAATGATCCATATCTTCATCTGTACAACTATACAACAAAAATCAACTAAACAATATGCATGAGATGATCCCAACCATGCTCATACTCCAAAACCTGATTCAGAAGCCTGTAATGAACTATCACTATCTGTGGTCAACCAGCCAAAACTTCGGAAAAATGAAAACCAAGCCATAGTTTCTAGTCGCATGGAGGATGTGTTGTGTGTGTGACTGAAAGGCTTCAGCCACATGGATGAGCTGATGAGCAAGAGATTGCAGCCGACATCTCTTTGTGACAATAGGGGGGTTTTGAGGTCTAAAATGGGCCTCGTATGAAAAATGTAAAATAAAAATAAACTTTATAAGGACCAATAGGATTCAAGATGATGATGTCAACCATGGGGGATGATTCAACATTTTTGGATTAAAAAACTAAAAATATTAAAAAATAATAAAATAATAAAACTACCTTTTCAACCCATATTTTCAACTTATCTTCTAAAGGTTTTACTCAAATTTCGAGTGGGAGTACTTGTTGGATGAAAAATTTAATTCCTCATCCAAGGATTACCCATGTTTCATACTATTGATGGACCTTGGTGCATGAAAAATGATAAATACATGAAAAAATGCAATTGCAATCACATTTTTCATGTAGAAAGGTCCATCCAAAATATGCAACATGGGTACTCCTTGGATGAGGAATCAAATTTTGCATCCAAAAAGTGTTGTTGATCAAAATTTGAGTAAACCCATAGGGAGATAAGTTGAAAATACGAGTTGAAAAAATAGTTTTTTCTTTTTTACCTCAAAAATTTAATGATGTAATCCAATCTTATTTTATTATTTCCACTATTACTTTATAATTTCCTTAGGAGGCCCATTTTAGACCTCAAAATTCCCCTAATGCATGCCTGCAACTGAGTCCCAAAACCCAAAAACAAAGATGTGAGCTTGAGACATTGCAATTCCACCTTCATGCAAACCCATT
Source organism: Pinus taeda (assembly GCA_000404065.3). Lineage (NCBI taxonomy): Eukaryota > Viridiplantae > Streptophyta > Pinopsida > Pinales > Pinaceae > Pinus > Pinus taeda. The sequence goes on from APFE030202112.1 coordinate 1,815, forward strand.
CCTCTATGGATTTGCCTTAGACCTGTGCACGCCAAAAACAAGAAAGAGAATAGAATAATGTCTCATGATCATGTCCAAATGAGGTTGATTTCACTTGTATTTATAACCTTCCAAGGATGTCCAATTTCTTTAGGGTCAACCTGATCAAATATGCACATGTGGGCTTATAATTCAAAAATACACTTTCCCTTGTCCAAATTTGGTGACCTTTAGGTCAATTTTGGACTTATTGAAACGAGGAATTCAATGCAATCATCATCCCCATCAAGTGATTTGTATAAAGTGGAATTTGGACCTAGATACCAATTTCAACAAGGCATGTACCACCACCTGTGCAGTTGTTTCCACTATCGTTTCAAAGCATGGTATTTCCTATGGAGCTATAGGAGTCACCACAACTCCACAATGAGACCATGAATACGATTACAGATAACATGCATACAACAATGGCCAACGCACATGTCGCATTGCATGGAGAGATGAGAAGACCACCACCATTGGATCGTGACCCACTAGTTCCATTATATGATGATTCATACCTCGTGAGTCTACCCATTGACCAAAATTTGTCATATGCACGTATGTGTTGTGATTCCATCCATGACACTAGGAGGGTGCATGACATGCATGACACAAACCAAGTACATATATAAAAAATTGTTGACTCTTATTGTCAAATTATACATAATTTTTTTATAATTATTTAGTTCTTATTAGATTTTATATTAATAAGTTCATGATAAGATTTAATAACAAACCAACTACATGGAGAGATTATGAGGTCATCCAAGGGGCAATTAATCAGCCAAACTAGCTTCCAACAGTGCATGTTTCTATGGATTCTCCTCCACCTTCACCACATAACACCCATTTGAAGAGTCACTATGTACAACCACATGGACCAACAACTGAGGTAATCTTTTTTATTCGTAATATTTCAACATTATCTTATTTTAAGTTAAATGCATGTTAATTAGTTTGTAGACTAATAATAATTTTTCTTTGCCACTATATATACAAAACCATATGCAAAGTGTTGTCAATGTCATAGTTATGTGGATGCATGAGTAGGATGTTGGGTATATAGGCATTGACAATGCAGGTCCATAGGCAAGTGACCACCAAACCCAAATTCATCAGACCCCCATCCTAGATGAGTTGCATTTGGACTTGAGTGAGGTTAGTATATTAATATATGTAGTTAAATGTGGTTCAAAATAATTTATGTCTATAATTTTTATTTTGTAAAAATAATGAATAATTATTTTGAATTTGAATGTGTTATATTGCAGTACTAGATTATGGATGATTAAGTTGCATAGTGGGACTCACATAGGAGCTCTCGTAGTACTTAGAGTGGATAGTTTGTATATATTTTTAGGCCGATTTCATAAGGCACATTCACATGTGATACAAACTTTGTATATTTTCATACATCAAGAATTAATGGCTATACATGAAAATTATTCAGTTTATGGATGTTCATTTAATATTTGTAATTTGTTGAGCTGAAAGGCTCATTCTACAACACAGTATGAGGGGATGTGTAAGTTTGTGTATTCGTCCATCCATTGAGTTGACACGTGCCTCTTTAAAATAAAAATAAATATTTAAACTCTAAACATAAAAATAATGTCGTATATAATAATAAATAAAAAGTTAATATGTTGTAAAGAAATTACAAAAATAATATTCACTATAATAAAAAAATTGAATATGTTGTAAATTACTTAGAAGTAAAAAAAATCGTGAGTAAGATGTTTTAAACCATAACATTTAAATAAAAATAGAAAAAAAAATTTTAAAGTAAAATGTTTTAATGTTGTATATAAAAAAAAAAAATATTCATTTGGGTTATCAATAAAATATTTTAATACGAATTAATATTGAATATTAATAAATATATTAGTAATAAAAAAAACTATTTTAAATTGAACTCATAAATTGTTTGGATGCATATGTTATGTAAACTATTTTAATGTCAATTATGTATATATTATATATCTTTTTATAAAATTTATGTACATATTGTGAAAAAAATAAGTTTCTATGGCTAAAACATTTATTTGGTCCTATATATACTCTATATAGCATTCAAAAATACAATGTAAAGAATGAAAAATTACACGTTGTATATTGCACTCTAAACAATTTTGCACGTAAAAAAATTTGATCCCTCTTGACTCATGTTAGATTCACACTTAAGATGGATATATACTGTTATATATTTTCATATGGACGGTTTATTGATACATTCATTATTTCAGTTTATGTATTTTTATTAATTTTATTTATGGATGTTAATTAAATTTCAATTTATGGATCTGTTAATTATTTTGCTAGTTTAATTTTTTTCTATATAGTTTAACTTCTATTAAAAAATATAACAATTTTGATTTCTAGTTTCATCGACTAGGAAAATAAGTACAACGTTACTATGATGCAAGTCACTTTGATACTTAAAATGAACTAAAATATATCAAGGTTGAATTAAGAAACACAAATTTGGCTGAAAAAAGTTGTAAATTCAATTTTAAAAGATGTATAGTAAACAAAAAATCAATTTTATTCAATTTTATTTCTTTTGAGATCATAAACAAGAGCTTAGTCATAACATGATATTTAAGTCATATGTATTGGAATTTAATATACCAAAAAACACTTAATGATATATGTTTGTATAATTTTACATATAATTAAATATGAATTTTTCTAAATTTTCTTGGTCATCTTAAGGTTCAATTAAAAACCAAAAATGAAATTTAAATGACTTTTATTGAATTTTAAATGATGTCTTGTAAACAATAAATAAGTTTTATTCAAATTTTTTGTTTTTTGAGGTAGTCTATAAGAGCTTAGTTATAACATGATATAAGTGCAATCTTACTATCATGCAAGTCACTTTGATACTTAAAATGAACTAAAATACATCATGTATCAATTTAATATTGAGCATAGAAATAATTAAAAATGTGCTTCATATTGGCTTGTAGAAAGTGTCTTTTAGTGCAATCAACATGTATGTCATTACAATGATTTAAAAAAAAAATGAATTCTAAAGGCATCCATACTATAATTAAAAAAATCTATATATGGAAAAGTTTTTGAGACACCCATATACCATTGCATGGTCAACTCTTTTAAGTATATTTAAAACGATTACTTATCTCAAGGTTCAATTAAAAAACACAAATGGGATTGAAATAAATTTTATTCAATCATAAAAGATGTTTTGTAAACAACAAATAAGTTTTATTCAATTTTATTTCTTTTGAGGCCATCTACAAGAGCTCATTCATAATATGATATAACTACAATCTTCCTATGATGCAAAACACTTTGAGAACATTAAAATAATTACAAATATGCTTCATATTGACTTGTAGAAAGTGTATTTTAGTGCAATCAACATGTATGTCATTACAATAATTTAAAAAAAAAATGAATTCTAAAGGCATCCATACTATAATTAAAAAAATCTATATATGGAAAAGTTTTTGAGACACCCATATACCATTGCATGGTCAACTCTTTTAAGTATATTTAAAACGATTACTTATCTCAAGGTTCAATTAAAAAGCACAAAGGATTGAAATAAGTTTTATTCAATATTATTTCTTTCGAGGTTATCTACAAAAGCTTAGTCATAACAGATTTATATATATATATAAATATATATGACATACATAACACACACTATTTTTGCACTTTTTACAATCCAATATGAAGCATATGCTGTAACGCTTTCCATGTTTTATATCAAACTCACACATGACATTTATTAATAACCTAATTTTTCTTTTAATATTGTTCATAACTTAGATCTAGTTGAATTTCCATTTTAAGTAAAATAATATAATATCAACTTAGTTAAATTATTAATGGATTAAAATTTAGATATTTCTTGAATCAAAATATACATGGTTCACATAAGGATCTTATCCTTAAAAAGAAAACCTCCTTAAAGTTTGGACAACTTTATTTTTACAAAGGCTCGATCAAACCTGACAGCTAGATTGAGGGCTTTTTAAACACTTGATAGTTAAGCACTCAATTGTGCTTCTAAGGTCCTAAAAATCACAATTTTAGCACCCCTTTTGCAGATTTCTACGCAACAACATTTTGCACCATAGTGGACTTAGGGAAGAATTTGTCCTTAAGTGAAAGAGTTGACCATATTGGATTCGTGAAGGAATCCTCTATCTAATGACATATGAGTTTGACAATTTCGAATTCATATCACATTTTTCATCTAATTTCTTTTAAACATAATGTTTGAATTTTTTTTTTTGGATAGTTTCAAAGAGGCTGAATTAAAAATCAATAAAAAATATACATAATGGAAAATTTCAAAAAATACCACTAACTCTTCAAAAGGGTAATTTTGGTTTTTCAATTAATTTAAATAATTGAAAAAACTTACATGGACGCATATGTCTACAAAATGCAATTCAAATATTACTTCAGCAACTTAAAAAAAAATAATAAAAAATAAATTTGCATTAAAAAAAAAAAAAAAAAAAAATTGAAAAACTTAGTTCCTTCCTGTAGATCATGCTCATATATATATATATATTTAAATTAACACATTTTAGAACAGTTTTTGCTATGTGAACAAAAACATACCTCTTAAGATGTGTGAAAATTTGCAATGACAAGCACCGCATTTATGGAAAAACTAGAAAAATTATATGACACTAATGTTCTTTGCAAAAAAGATCATTATAACAACTACATAATTCTACACAACTTGTCTTTCACTCTAAATTTTGACGGCTTCAATTCGATAAAAGAGTAAAATTTTGAAATTTTATCGCCACATTTGGTCCAAAAGTGTAACTCATCTTCATGGATTCACAGAGAAAGGGAGATAAAAGATTAAAATTCCAAGACCCTAAAAGTATAAACCTAGGTAGAAGAAATTCAAATTAACAGTTGAAAAGAACTAAGTAGATCTAGCATTAATTAAGTTCAGGATAGCTCCAAAGCCAAGGGTGAAGACACCAATTTTGTAGCTAGGTGCCTAGTTGTATAGAAGAAAGAGGACTAGATTTCAAAAATGCTCCCAAACTAATAGTTTTCTTCTCTACCATTGTTGTCCAAATTAAGGATTCACCTATCCCTAGTGAAAATCCTCCAAGAGGGGAGAATGCATCTTAATAAGATAAGGTACATAGGGTAGCACAAGAAACACCAAATGCTTAAGCGACCTCAAGACAAGGAGATTCAAAAGGAGCCTTCTTCTTACACCATAACTTACTATAATTAGGAAAGGAAAAAATACAGGCTCACAAACGGAAAAAGACAACTACAAATTAGGGTAAGGGAGACACACAAAAAATATTGGATCAACTTTAGTACTTAATGGAGGAAATAATGATTTTTAAATTATATGTGGCAAAACCTAGAGAGAAACTTATAGAAAAAACAATTGTTAAGGTAGGGATTAAAGAAGCCTGGAGGATAAATAGTTTCCAAAGAGGACAAAATTAGAGTTTGGAAGCTTCCTTGAGAGCAATGGCTCAATGATATTAGGAAATACTAAACTATAGACAACCAACCAAGATCTATACCTTGTTTCTCAAAGAAAAATTATGTAGATAGCATATCACCTAGTTAGCACAACTAGGTGAATTCAATATTGAAACACCTAGAGCATTAGTGGAAGCTTATTAGAGCAACAACATGGAGGAAAATGTGAGATTATGTTAATTTTACCTCCACAATGTTGTTCCTTCTCACCCTTATTCTTGGTATCCCAATCTTTGTGTGGGTAATGTACAACTAATGACATTGACATCACTAATGAAGCATGAATAACTAAGTGGAGAAAATATAAAGAAATGAAAAGAAGAAAAATAATAAAATCCTCTAACAATGATACCAACTTAACTAGAATTTTCAAGCTCTCATTTTTCAAAGGTTACTTTTGGTGGTTATTTTTACTTCTAAATGAAAAAGTGGTGATACAAGTAAAACTTTTTTTTTGGTGCACTGGTTAAAATTGTCGAGTTGTTTGACTCCCAAATGGAAAAGTGATACGAGTAGAACCACTTTTATTTTTTAGATTAAAATTATGATGAATTGAAATTATATCCTAAATATTAATACCCATATATATATATATATATAAATATAGATATAATAATTAATATGGTTTGAATATTTTTTAATTTTTTAATAATTTATTATTGAAAATTATATTAAGAAATATTATATTTTTAGAAAAAACATTAAAGAACACTTTTCGATTATTAAAAAATTAGAAAGGACATTTAGAAGTTAAATGTAAAAAAAAAAACACTTTCTTCCAAAACATTTTTTTTTACATGAATGAGGAAACCTATCATAAGTTAGTTGTCAAACCAGAAGTCAACATAACCATACTTTTTTCACTCAAATTAAAAACAAAATAAATTATTTTAAAAACAATTTATTAAAAAAAAAAAATTAAAAACAAAGCATTAAGGGGATGGATACCCCCTCTTATCTTCCCGCCAGGGGTGGACTGCTCTCTATGATTTTTGGGACCTCTTTTCTAAGTATAATTTTTTTAGGGTAGTGGCTCACATGGTGGAAGAAGTGAAAGGTAGATTCATAAATTTATGACGTTCTCCAGGATCCATGAAGTGACCACAACATTCGTGAATGATGATACAACATTCGCAGTCATCCATCTCTCAGGTTCTGAGATGGATATGGTTTTCATTTGTATTCTCAATAAAGGTATGATTTTTTCCCACTGCCTCTGCTAAATTTTAATTTTAAAATTTTATTAACTACAAGTTGCGCTAGATGTTGCAAAGTAAACATCATAAGCCATAAATTTCAAAAGAATCATGAAATAGAAGATCATTGAATTAGTACATAAAATTCCATTCAAAGATATAAGATAAAGATAAATCACTTAAATTATGCCAAATGTATAGATTCTATAACCTTTCCAACATAGATTGTCTCTCAATCATTGAAGATGCTATTTCAAGTTCAAATAGGAAATATTTGATGAAAAAGATGCTATTTTTCAATATTGAACTATCTCATGATCAAAAGCTTACAATCTTTTACCACTTTCTCTTAAGGTGATTGGATTTGTCTTTACTTGTCCTTTCTTAACTTCTTTTGGACATTTGGACTGGTTTGTGACACAAGATTCTTATTCGAAGCTTTTTCCAAAAATGAAAACTTTAAAATTTACCATTAGATGAACTAACTTAAATCATATCAAAGGATAGTTTTATAATTGTAACAAATCTGTTTGTAATTAATTTGAAATGGTTAAATTTAGGATGAAAGTAGAATAGCGGCTTCTATTAAATTAATAAGAAAATAATAAGTTTATTTTTTATTATAAATAAAATAATATAGATTTTAACCCAATTCCAAACAAAAAAAATTCTAAAACATCTAGGATACAAAAGAAAAAAAGGTAGCAACCATGTTTTATACTTAACTTAATTCACTAAATCTCTTTTTTGCACATAGAAATGATATTTATATACGCTTTTCATTTCGTGCCACTTTCTCGTATAAGCTCTCTGTATTCATTAAATGTCATAGATTTGTACAATGGAAGGCTTCGATTGTTAATAAATTCCTCTATTGATCCCACTATTTTGTCTCTACAAGAATTATAGAAACTAGTAATGGGAAATCGTTCTCTTCTTTAGTTGATGACAACTCTATGTTCAGTGCTTTTATAGATGTCATTTGTAAATATCTATAAAAGCAATCGCGTAGATATTTCCTTAAGGGGACCTAACCTAGGTTCAACATTAATTAGCCAAACAAATCCCTACACTACTAGCCCTTTCAGCATCAGCTCATGGAGCGCATACCAAAATCTCACCCGAAGTAATATCAGGGGATGCTTGAACCAAGTTTTTGCACCATGAGATGGCTGTGATGTCATTTGATTCCTTCTATCCCTACCATCGTGTAGGTCGCTTCTTTCTAGGGCTTGCAAGACAAACCCTCTTTTTCGGCCTTCAATACCTTCGCAAAAGTATACGATCAACCTTCGCACAACCCTAACCTGCTGCTCAGGTACTTTCGTGCTGCTATGACGACATGCCGTGTAGATTCCCCAATTATTCTAAGTGTCTTTCTTATATTATCAAATAATTATAGTTAACACCGCGTAAATAGATAATTGTAATTGTGTCCAGTTATTCAACGTAATTGCATTCATTCGCGCATCACATAAGCATAATAAAGGAAATTTATACATAACGTATCAAGGTGCAATAATAGAAAAAAGACATAGAAATTGCAAAATATATTTCTTTATTAATATCTCCAAGTGTTTACAAATTATGTCTGCCCTGCGCACACAGTTGAAGGGGTCCGCACACTCAACTATGGACTTCTAGCCTAGGCCTCTGCATACTCAGTTGCAGAGCCTCTGCCTACACTATGACCCAAGACTTAGACTTCTTGCTCCAAAGCTATGACTCTCTTAGATGATCTGCCATTGTCTCTAAACTACTTAGAGCTTAGCTCTTTTTATACAATTCCATGTTTCGCAGACCATGGGTAGAACTCTTACAGCCGACTTTTCTTTACAAAACTAACGGTGGACTTCCCTTTATGACACATAACACCTTCGCACTCCGTGATCACAAAATGTGAATTATTTAGAATTATATTACAAAAATTGACTTAAACATGGGATTTTAGTCCCAAAATTGCCCTTGGGGAATCCCGCTCCCAACAGGCCCCCAACACAAACATCGTGACTCACCCTTGAGTCACTCGATAGGTGCAGATATCTTTCCGTGAAGCCCATCCAGCTCAACCCATATAACTGCTACCTCAGTCATGCACTGAGCTATCACCTGCTTCACAGCTTCCACTATCTTCCTAGCCACTACTCCTGCGTTGTCATCTTGAAGCTTTTTTTGCATCTCTTGCAGAGTTTAAAGCTTGCCTTCAATATTTTTTGTTACTACGTAAGCTTCCTTCAGCTAGGGCTTTAGTTGCACCTTCACCATTGCTTCCTTGTGCAGCACTGCATCCACCTGTTCCTTCAACTGCTTGGCCTCCTACAGCTTGGCTAGCCTCTGTGTCAGTGCAACAGTTTGTGCTTTCTCCTCCAAGTTTTTCAGGACCACAAATTATTGTTCAAACAACTACATGCAGTCTGCTAGTACACTCTCCAGTGTCATGACTGCTTCTGTGACAACGATCATCCACTGGTCCTTTACCTCTAGTAATGTTGAAGTTTGGGTCCTCAACTACATCTCTGTAATCTGCAGGTTCAATTCCAGCTGAACCGTGCCATCTCAGTCTCAGTGTTACGCACCTCTGTGCCAATTTACGGATGTGGAACTTGACTGGATCTTCCTCCGAAATGGCCAACTCTAGGACCATTCTGCATGCCTCGTCTATGACCTGCAAAATCTTCTTGCTATGGTTGGTTGCCTCAGCCTCAGCAACAATGGAAACATTTCTCTATAGGGCCATCTGTTCATTGTTTATCCATTTTTTTCTAATCACCTGGAGGGTACAGTGCTCTTAGACCCTCAATTATTTAATTACTCCATCATGCAAGAGGTGGAGTGCTTCGCACAAAAATTCTGCCAAGTTTAGCCCAACTCCCTTCAAGGCACTAACAGTGGGTTTGTTAGCCTCATTTTCCATGGGCAATGCTCCATCTAGTAGCACTATCATTCTACATCCTATATAGTGTTGATGGCCAAGTTGTTAGACATTGTACCAGCCTGCAATGCACGGGTCTGCAACTCCTACAACCTGGTATGGATGGTCCCTAGTATGATCTACTGCTACTTTTCAAATTGTTGCAGGGCCTCCGCGGTGACATCCCTGACTGTGTCATTGATGTCATATAAGCCACCCTCCGTTATTATGATAGGGTCCAGCGAGGTCTTGGTCACCTTGGATTTCTTTTTGGACCCTCCTTTCTCCAACTATCTCAGGTGCTTAATGTGGGTGGATGTCTCCTAAGGGTCTGTGCCGTGCTACTCTATGTCCTCCTCTTCAATCTCAACTGAAGGTGGTCGTGCACCTTTGTCAAAGCCTCGCTCTATGCCACCCAATTGTTTTCCTACTTGTTCCGCCTGGGCCTTCTCAATGACCTTCTTTTTCCTATTTTCGACTAGCTACGCCATCTTTAGCTCGGCCTCCTCCTTCTTCTTCTGTGCAACGGAATTAATTCTACCCACCACCAAGTTCATGGTAGTGCACCACTCTGCTGACCATTTATCAAGCTCTGCATCAATGGCATCCTCTGTGGCTAGATACGGAAAATGGTACCACTTTTGTGGAGGGTCCTTCTGCACGCTAATTCATATTTGATGGAAATCATCTTTAAAGTCGACATAGCTCTACAAGTAACCATATACCATGGGTGACAATCACGGCTTGTGATTGATGGCCATTTTGATATTAATTTCCATCAAGATCCAGAATATGTTACCATCCTAAACTCGCTCCATGTCCTTGGTCACCCACAAAGAAGCGTACGTCGCTGCTTTAAGAAGGTCTAGTGTCACTGAAGGGAACTGGCTCTTTGCTAGTAACTCGCACACTACCAGCACAATCAAGAGTAAGAGCCACGTGTAGTTTAATGTCTTGCTTTGCTCTTGTGGTTTGTGGAAGTTCATTAGGAACTCTCCTTTAAGGTAGTCTGACCAGCTAAACTGGACTTCTTCCACACACTATTGTGTGAGCGCGCCGACAGGCGCCAGCACCTCATCAGTGTGACACTTCCACGTCACATTTCCTCCAAGGATCTTTGTTGCTACCTTCACAACGGGGCTGTAGATGCTGGAAATAACGTACTCATGAGACTTCTTCACTAGCTTGAATTTATCCTTCATTGATTTTGTGAGTGCCTGCTTGCCACCGTTTCCACCAATGATCATCGCTGGATTTTCCCCTGTATACATCAAGCGCATTATGTAGTGAATCAAAATATCTATGATAGGTATCAGCTCCTCCAGCCACAGACACCCATCATGCACCAAGCACAACAACTTCTTAATGACCAAAACTATCACCGAGGTACAGTTATAGTGTGGCACCCAGAGCAGGTTCAACAATCCTACCTTCTCTCTCCCCTTGAGCCACCTCCGTGGCTCCAACTTTGTCATTCTCGTATTTGTATCTATGATGGGGTACATCAGTTTTTCGGTCTCCAGGTGCAGGAACCTTTCGTGGTCTGCCAAGTCCCAATCTTCAAGCTTCAATATTGGCACCCATGCCAAACACAAAGTGTTGAAAGAAATTTCATTCGGTAACAAAGGGGTTTGCAGGGGAGTCTTACTCTCATTAATGTCCTTTGGGACCTTGGAGTTAGGCTTTCACAAAGGGACATACTCCGGTAACCGCATAATAGGGTCCGCACCCTGGGTTTCAGCTTCCTCTACTTCAACCCCCACATCCTCATTGTCCATCAGGATGTCTTCAATGTCCTCCTCCTCTGCCTTTAATTTTATGGCCTTGCCCTTCTCCTGTGTAATGGGTTTTGCTGGGTTTCTCCTTGGCATTGCATGCACTAGTATGGCCCTTCTTTTCCTTCATGGTCTCCTTCATCAGGATTGGCTTCAGTCTCAGTGTTCTGAGTGATTTTGGGACCTCCACCAATACTTTGGTCACTTCCGGGGTAACTTCTTCGGCCTCGATATCAATTTCCTGCACATTATCCTCAGCTACCTGTTCTTTGGTGTCCTTAGCTTCTGCATGTGTCGACATAACACTATTCACTAGTTCTTGTGTCTCCTTTGACAATTGTTGAAACACTAGAGCCACTATCAGATCTTCAAAGAATTCATGGTTGATGTGCACCTGAGAGCACAACAACTCAATTCTCAAAATTCCAAGTGTTTTTCGCTGGACAACCACTTGTAATTTATAGGGTGTTTTGAATTCAAATCCAACCATTCCCCCCAAAATCGGTTCATTAATGTTGGATTGGCGATAGGTTTTCAAGTATCTAAGCCATAAATTTCACCATAAATGTTAGTCTCCGCTCCATTTGGCCTCACTTTTGTCGTCTTTTCATGAACAGTGACTTTAATAGTCACTTTTCAGCCAACCTGTGTGATTTCTCCCTAGGTAGCACAGCTCCCTTCGTACTACTGTGGACCCTGTGACAATTCCTTGATTTGCACCATTCGCCAATCACACAGCTCCCCAACTCGAGTATTGTAGTTTATAGTCTCGCACCTCCTTTCAGATGCCTAGAGTGCTAAGACTATGCTACCTTCATTTAGTCACATGGTCGGACAGTGGTGTATGGCTTCAAGTGACTGCCATTCACCTTTCCTAGGAAGGGTTCTCCATTTAATTTGACCAACTATACCGCTCCTCCATCGGTAATTTCCTTAATGGTGTAGGGCCTCAACCAGTGCATCCTAAATTTCCCTGGAAATTTATCAAACTTACTATCATATAGAAAAACCAGGTAATTTACCTTAAATGTCTGTAGCTTAATGTGTCAATCATGCCATGCCTTCTCACGTTTCTTTTGGACCTCTTGGTGAAATCCAACTAAAAATATTTCTTCCTTCAGTTCATCCAGCTGGGAGAGCCTCTATTCTAGGGCTCCATGATCCATCATACCTATGAGCACTACTATGCATAGACTAGGCACGATATACTCCATAGGCATTACTACTTCAACCCCATAGTCAAGTCTAAAGGGGGTTTGTCCAATCAACTTCTTGCATGTTGTTCGATAAGCCCATATTATTGTAGGTATGCATAGGTCCCAATCACTTTACTGAGCATTGCAAACCTTGGTTAGGATGTTTTCGAGCACTTTTTTAAACACCTCCACTGTCTCATTAGCTTGTGGGTGATTAGGTGTGATCTTTTGGTGGTATACCTGAAATTCCTTTGTTAGTGCGTTGATCATCTCATTCAGGAAGTGCATACCATGATCACTCATCAAGATCTTCAAGCATCCAAATCGAATCAATACATGCTCAAAGAGGAACTTTGTAGCAATCATGCCTATGCAATCCTTCACAGGCTATGCCTCTGCCCAACGAGTCAAATACTTCATTGCGGTGATAATGTACCTTGCTCCCATCTTTCCTTGTGGCTGAATGGGTCGTGCAATATATGTCGCCCACTTCTCAAAGGGTTGCAATGTCATTTTTAAATTCAAGGGCATCTCATCCCTCCATGATAGTCTTCCATTCCTTTGACACACATCACACGCCTTGCAATATTCTTTCGAGTCCTGATGGAGGGTTGGCCCCACGACCCTGCGCATAGAATCTTCTATGTGGTTGCTCTTCCTACATACTTTCCTCCCACGGCGCCCCCATGAGCATCCATGAGGTTGCTACTTCTTTCAAACTTAGGTACATACCGTCGCAATATCTCATCAGTCCCCATCTTGTACAGATGCCCAACAATGACAGAGAAATCTACCACACGCACCACTAATTCCTTCTTTTTTTGGATAGTGTATCCTTCAGGTGCTGTTCTTATTGTTAGGAAATGTATTATATCCTCAAAATGACTATTCGTGACATGCACTGAAAATAGTTGTGCATTAGGCAATCCTTCTTCCAAGTTAGTAGGTTGCTCCCCTATTTTGATGCGTGACAGATGGTCTAGTCCTACGTTTAATCATCCAGGCTTCACAACCACTTCAAAATCATACTCCTTGAACAATAAGAGCCACCTACAGATTCTCCCCCCCCCCCAAAACAGGCTTATTGACCAAGTACTTCAGTATGGAGTGATTCGTATACATCTTAAAATGGCCTCCCAGCACGTAGTGCCTATATTTTTGGAACACATACACCATAGCTAGCCCCTCGGGCTCAATGGTGAAATAATTCTTCTTTGCTTTGGCCAAATGTGCATGCTGATTGTCCATCCCATCATACCTATTTTTCATTCACATTTTAGGCTTCCCATATCATGTTCTCATCATCCTCCTACATTCGCACCAATCATCAAAGCTTCCCTTATGCGTACCCCACCATCTTACGGGCATAGCGCACAGTGCACAGTCCAACGCCTAGAAGCATTACTTTTATGGTACCTCCCTTTCAAATGCATCCAAAAAGATATCTACCTCATTCACGCCATTATAAGTAGGTAGTTTTCTTACCTCTAAAGACACACAACACAGCAATCAGGTCATCATGTTGCAATTCAGCGTAGTTACTTCAAGTAACTAATTCTACTAGCATTCTAGCTCTTCATCGGAGTTTAAAGTGAAAAAACTCTCATGATCCCTGTAGGTTTTAACCTCGTACAGAAGCTACCTGCATACAAATTCTAAAACACAGAAAATAAACAATGCGAGAGCATAACTCATAAAACATATATACATAGAGATTTTCCCCTGGATCCCAAAACCGAGACTACCAACTTGATTTTTCATTATGTTCCTTTCAATGTTATAATACATATCTATACATGCCAAAGCATCCAATACCATGGACCGAAAACCATCACGTCCAAAAACATGTGCAAAAATCATGCACAAAACCATAGGTAGGTCGACACAACCTAACATAGGTTCCAAAACCAAAAATTGTTGTGGCGCAACCACAGACCCCATAAAGTAGGGTTACCTGCACCCCTCAAACCCCCTATGACTCCCCCTGCTACGCAACCAGTGCAAAAAATGGGGGCTTCACCCCCTTCTAACCCCCCGATTAATTACTTGAGCTAGTCATGGAAAGAATATAACACAACCCAATATTCTCCCACTTGTTATTTTCTTTCCATAGGGGGCCATAAGAGAGCTTAGTCATTTATCTAGCCCTGCAATGCCCATCGTTTCTCTACACAAAGATAACTTCTCAGAGCTCACAGATTTTGTCAATGCATCTACAATATTCTTCAAAGGGCCCACCTTTACCAACAACACCATTTTGTCTTCTATAATATCCCTGAGAAAGTGATACTGAAGATCAATGTACTTTGTCTTTGAATGGTAAGTAGGGTTCTTTACCAAGAAAATTTCACTTTGGTTGTCAGAGTCTATCCTTATAGCTCCCTATACTAACCTCATTCTAGAACACAATCTCTGCAACCAAACTACTTCCTTGCTTACATGAGTGGCCACCATGTATTTTACCTTTGTAGTTGATAGTGCCACTACAGATTATTTCTTACTCATCCAACTGACTGCACCTCCAAATAGGTTAAACACATACCCACTTTTAGATCTTCTCTAATCCATATCTCGAGCCCAATCTGCATCAATAAAGCCACAGATATCCAAAACTTTGTCCAAACCTGGTCTTCCTTGGTAGCACAAACCATAATCACTAGTGCCATGCAAATACCCAAAAACCTGCTTCATTGTTGTCCAATGCTCCTTCCATAGTGTTGACATAAACCGGCTCAATATTCCCACTGCATGTGCAATGTCTGGTCTAGTACAAACCATTGCATACATCAGGCCACCGACTGCACTTTCATATGGAACACGGGACATGCCCTCTTCCTCTTCATGTGTCTTGGGACACTATTCAGCAGATAACGTTACACCTACAGGAATAGGAACCTTCACTGGTTTACTATCCTCCATATTAAACCTCCACAATATTGTCTCAACATACTTCCTCTGGTTTAACCAAAGCTTCCACTTTGCCCAATCTCTTTTAATTTCCATGCCCAAAATATAGTTTGAAACGCCAAGTTCTTTCATGTCGAATTTCGAGGACAATTGGGTCTTCAAATCCTAGATAATTTCTTTGTCATTTCCAACCAGCAACATATCATCGACATATAAGGCTAGATAAATAACACAGTAACCAATTAATTTAAAATAAACATAGTGACCTGATTTGCTTTTGGTGAAGCCAAGTCCCTGTATAAATGTATCAAATTTCTAATACTACATCCTTCGTGACTGTTTTAACCCATACATAGACTTCTTTAACTTTTATACCTGTTCTTTCTTACCCTCCACTATAAATCCTTCAGGTTGCTTCATGTAGATCTACTCTTCTAGATCCCCATGAAGAGATGTTGTCTTCACATCCAGATTTTCTACCTCAAAATCAAAAGCAACAGCATTAGATAAAAGTAATCTAATAGAGGTTACCTTGGAAATAGGAGAAAAAATATCACCAAAATCAATTCCTGACACCTAGGAATAACCTTTTGCTACCAACTGAGCTTTGTATTTCTCCACCTTTCCTTCTGCATTTGTCTTCTTCTTGAACACCCATTTGCTGCCAATGGGTTTCCTGCCAGCCGGTAACTCCACCAGATCCCAAGCCTCATTTTTGTGCAAAGATGCCATTTCATCAGCCATGGCCTCTTTCTAGAGTTTTCCATCCTCTGAATCTACTACATCCTTCACAGTTCTGGGATCATCAATAGTAATATATAGAGCAAAATTTGAACAAAAAGCAGATAGACTATGCCTTTTCGGCTGCCTTCTTTCTCAAACTAATCTTCTTACACCCGGAGTTTGTGGCTCTTCATCTTCTGATTCCGCCTCTGCTATAGAGTCTCATTCTTCCTCCTTTAGCTCAAACTCTATCTTCTTAGGTTACTTTCTTTGCACATCATGTTTAATAGCATCTTTCACCTCTATGAACACCACATCTCGGTTGTACACAACCTTCCTTGTTACTGGGTTTGAAATCTTATAACCCTTTAGACCATCCTTATACCCAATAAAGCTGCACTTTTTAGATTTACTATCCAACTTGGTTCATTTCTCCTTTGGAACATGTACATATGCATCACATCCAAATACCCTCATATCTGAAAGAGAGGGTTTCTTACTAGTCCATACCTCTTGTGGAGTTTTATCCTCCAACGTTGATGAAGATGATCTGTTGACCATGTAACATGTTGTCTCCACTGCCTCTGCCCAGAATTCATGTCCTAACCCAGCACCACTGAGCATGCTTCTTTCCCTTTCCATCAACATCTTGTTCATTCTTTTTGCAACTCCATTTAGCTCAGGTATATATGGAGTAATCTTGTGCCATGCTATACCACACTTCTTACAGAATTCTTAAATTTCCTTACCACAAAACTCTCCATCGTTATCTGTCCTCAGCACCTTTATCTTCTTCTCTATCTAGTTTTCCACCAAAGCCTTGAATTCTTTAAACCTGTCAAAGACTTCAAATTTCTTCTTAAGGAAATATATCCATGTATTCCTTGAGAAGTCATCTAAAAATGATACATAGTACATAGACTTATCTAGTGATGGAAACTTCATAGATCCAAACACATCACTATGCACAAGCTCTAATATATGTTTTCCCCTCTTACCACCAGACGGGAAACTCACCCGATTATGCTTTCCATATACATAATTTTCATATAAATCAAAATCCAGAGAGCTATTACTCATACCTTCTACCATACCTTGACCATGAAGTATTTGAAGGCCCTTCTTTCCAATATGTCCAAGCCTTTGATGCCACAACATGGCCTTCTCTCCAGAGACCACTAGATTTTCAGCTTCACTTTCAAGAACCACAGAACAGTTGCACCCATCAACAGATATGCTACCTTGTAGCTTATACAGAGTTCTAATCCGAATTCCCTGCATCAATACCAGTGCTCCCGAGACCATCTTGCAGGTATCCTTCTCAAACACTATTTTTACACCTGCATTATCTAGCTTGATTACAAAAATCCGATTTCTGGCCAATGAAGGAATATGCATAACACCTGAAAGTGTTCTAACCCTTCCACCTTGCAACTTCAACTTTACTTTTCCATGATCAATGATTCTAGACTTCCTATCATTCCCTAAGAAGACATCACCACAATCATATTTCTCATCCTCACAGAACCGATGTATATGGGGAGTGAAGTGAAAAGATGCACCTGAGTCAATCAACCATGCCTCATGATCTACGTGTGTACTTCAAGCAGCCAAGTACACATCCCGACCTTCATATAGGGTGGTTTTTTTCTCTGTAGAAGGAGCATCATCAGATCCCTTTCCTTTATCAAGAGATTTAGATTTATAGTCCTTTTTGTAGTTCCCTTCCTTTTCGCATTTCGAGCACAACACCTTTACAGGTTTTCTTAGAGATTTGGATCTCCCTCTAGATTTAGATCACCCACTTGATGACTTATTTTTTTTTCTGTTCTAGGACCGTCCTCGTACAAACAAGGCATCACCATTCTAGCTCTCCATATTTTTGCATCTCATCTCCTCCATCAGCAAGGATGAGACTATTTCATCAAACTGCAAGGCAATTGCATTGATACCTATTGCAATAACCAGACTATCCCACGAATCTTGTAGAGATCACAACAAACTGACGCACTTATCTTCATCTAAAATTTTAATATCAACAATTGCTAGCTGACTTACCATAGTATTAAATGTGTTCAAATGCTCTGTCACCTAGTCTCCTTCTTTCATCCTCAAGTTATATAGCTTTTTCCACAGGAAAAGTTTATTCACCAGAAGTCCCTAACTTGTCCCACAAAGCGTTCACCATAGATTCCCCTGATACATTCAGCAATACTGAATCTGAGACACACAATCATATTTTGCTCTTTAAATTTCGATCCAACTTCTTCCATTCTTCATTAGACACTCCTTTTCATTCTTCATCGGAAAATCCCATTGGTTTAGTGCCCAAATCTACTGTGATCCACTGATCTTTATCCACCAACATATCCTCCATCTTGAATTTCCACAACTCAAAACTCTGACCGTTAAATTTCTCGATCTCTATCTTTCCACTGCTCACCATCTTCTTTCACAACTAGAATCAATCTCATAGATCTCCCACTGAACATGGTCTACCATAAGCCTGAGCGAAACCCCTCAGCAACAAAGGCATCCCCTTGAAGCCAAAATAGCTCTGATACCAAATGTAGGTTTTAACTCCATACCTAAAATAACTTCATACGAATTCTAATACAAAGAAAATAAAAAATGCGAGAGCATAACACATAAACCACATATACACAAATATTTTCCCCTAGATCCAAAAACTGAGACTACCAGCTTCATTTTTCATTATGTTCCTTTCAATGTTCTAATACATATTTATACATGTCAAAGCATCCAAAACCATGGACTGAAAACCATCATGTCCAAAACCATGTGTTACGCAGTAATTTGTCACCGTTGGTCACCATCCTTGTTACCCCTGCTTTCGCACACTGGAGGACGCATTCATGGACCTGACCAGTGACACAACTTAAAAACACTTGCATTGGATTCTCCTAAGTATGAACTTCAAAATCCCTGAAGACACCTTTTGAAGATT